>JANIHY010000002.1:175072-191359 GCA_027479065.1 Erythroxylum brevipes
TATCAATAAAAAGGTAAAAAGAAGCTCTACAATTTCCTAGATGGATTTAATTGAGAAGTTTTAGAACTTTAAGAGTCAATATGTGATATTTGATCTTATAAGGATTAATTAATAATTATAATTAAAGTTTAACTTTAGTTGTAAGTTTAATAAAATCCAAGGATATAAAAAATAAGATGTTTTATATAAAAAGGAAAAATTAGAAATGGAAGCTAGCACTTCTTACAATTTTTCCTCTTAATTCAATTTGAGTTTTTCTCTGAATAGATTTGTGGATACCGTTAGAAGCCGGACGATTGAACGACTCGTGAAATGGATAGTTTCAGAGAAACATGAAATTGTATCGAGAAATCGGAACAGGTTCGTATAGCTTTATCTATTTCTTGTTTTATGTTTCTAATTTAATTATGTTAAAGTTGTTCATGTGAAAAATTTTAAATTCATTCTGATGTGCTTAGGCTCAGATCATTTTTCCAACAATTTTGGAATCGGCCACCTTGTCCTCTACCACGAGAATTCCCTTGCCTTTTGTTTGCATCACCGTTCTGACCATCTTTGATAGATGCTTGAGCTTGTAGAGCTTTCTCAATCGGCTTTCTTGCTTTCTTCTCATTCATTCGTTGTTCATGAACTTGCAGGGTACCATAGAGCTCATCAACGGACATCAATGACTTTTTCAATAGCTACCACAACGTGGTCGAATTAAGAGGTCAATAACCGCAGGACTTTTTCAACAATGATCTGCGCTTCTTGCTTTTCTCCATATAACTTCAATTGATTTGTCAAAGCCAGCAATCATCGGCTTACGTAGTTTGCTACGAACTCAGCGGACTCCATTCGCAAGCCTTCATACTGACGCCTCAACGTTTGGAGTCTCACCTTTTTCACTTTGTCAACCCCTGTGTATGTTGTCATTAGAGTATCCCAGACTTTCTTCGAAGTTGTTATTGCTTCAATCTTCTCAAAAACTTTGTCAGTTGCTCTTTAGTGTATGAAGTACGACGCCTTCTTATCATTTTTCTTGGTTTCACGGTGAGCAATCTTTTGTCCGTCACTTGCACCAGCTCCGACTTCCTCGATGCCATTCTCGACGACATCTACCACCAACTCGTGGTAATCAAACAAAACTCTCATTTGGATTGTCCACCTAATGTAATTTTTCGCATCCAAGATAGGAACATAAATTTGGGCAGAGCTGTTCATGACTTCCAATACCATATATATATATTCTTAATTAGTTTATGGCATTTTTTTTTTGTTACGAGATTTCTTAGGATGATTCCAACTATAGGAAGACACTTTTAAATCATTTACACCCAAGCTAATTCTCACTCAAGCTGCGTAAATCTCGTATAAAAGATAAAGCTCTGACTTCAAATTTTAAACAACTGTATGTATAAAACCATTAGAGCTTGCCTCGTTCTTTTTAGTTTACGTGATTATGATTTAAAACATAATAATTATAATAAATTACACTTAAAAGTCCAAACTCGATTGAACTTTTCATGCACTCCAATCTCAAATGACCTTGTGTTTGGTTACATTTGTTCAATTTGGGCTCAATCCTGAACCTGCAAAAAGATTTCGGGTTGGGAGTCGGCCCATTTCCATTCTTAGTCGAAAATGTTTGTGAACCCGCAAACGGCGTGTCGTTAAGGGTCTTGCGATGTGATGATGGGAATGGGAAATCGAAGGGTACAGAACGATCGAGCCCACGGTGAATAATGGTGGTGGTGGTGATGTAACCGAGAACGATGAGCGTCTCTCAGTTCACAAACTAAGCGCATAGAGATCATCGAACCAAAAGCTTCCATTCCCATATCCTTGATCTTTTCGTCTCATTTTCTACAACAACTGAACGAGTAGTCTCGGCTGCATTCTTTCTCTTTCTCGCATACCAGACAGGCAACAATGGTGGACTGTGCTGTTTCCAATTCCTTGCTTCTTTCCAGGACTCCACTTCTTCATCCTCCATCTGGTAAAAACGGGATCTCCTTTCTTTTCTTTCTAACAATTACTATTCACTTATCTAATTTGTGCTTGTTATCGTTCTTACTTGACGTTATGGTTTTTGATTCATTCTCTATTTACTTCCTCAACTAACCCTGCTGAGCTAGCTAGGATTAAATTTCGTGTATTTTGAGAATTTTGATCCAACGCCAGATAATATCTCGTATTATTTTGGGTTTTATGAACTTGAGTAATCTAAATCTCTTGTCCGGTGCATGCCGCAAAACGATTGCTTTTGGATTTAAATTTTAAGGTTTATTACTTGTATGTGTTGTATGTATCTGTTTATTGATATGGTTGTCTTCTTGTTATTACTTTTTAGTTTTAGAATATTTGACGTTTTAATGCTTCTGCTAGGCTCTCCTCTCAAGCCGTTGGATTTTGCTCCTCCTAAATTGTCATTCAGTGCGAATCGCTCGGGCAAAGTTCAGCTTACTATTTCCAGGAGAAGGCCACTTGCTATTCAAGCAGCCTATAGGTATACACACGTAAACCTTTGCTAATAGCCACCATAGACTTTCACTAACAAGATCATTTAAGCATATTCACTTTTGAACTACTACTTGCAAGAATTCGAGTAGTTAGAATAGCTGACTTGTTCTTTATGTTTCTATTTGATGAATCCTATCTGGTTGTCTTAATTGCTGTCTTCTGTTACCTGTTCATTTGTGCAGTGACGGTGGAAGGCCAAGCAATGCAAGCATTTTTGTTGGTGGTTTTGTCTTGGGAGGGCTTATAGTTGGTGCACTTGGATGCGTATTTGCACCTCAGGTGCTCTTTGTTGTGCCTTTGCAACTTATTTTGTGTTTTTAATGCTGTTAATTCTAATTTTCTAACATATTAGTGAGAGAGAAATGCCGATAAGAACATTTTTAGACCAAATAGTTGTAAAATTAGCCTCATAAGATTACAAATTTACTGTTAATTACAAAATCATGTAGAACAAGCTTGTAATTCTTCCTAGTTTCTGTGCAGATCAGCAAGGCATTAGCTGGAACAGATCGGAAAGATCTTATGAGGAAACTGCCCAAGTTCATCTATGATGAAGAAAAAGCTCTGGAAGTATGATCCTCAGCCTTTATTTCTTTATTTCACTTTTGTCTTTCTTATCAATTTTTAAAATTTTACTTTAGAAAGATCTGTCCCATCATTTACGAGTCTGTTGATGACTTGATGTTTTGCTAATCACATTTTTCAAGCATGTATGATGCTTGAATGTGATAGACCACTAAAGACATACTTTCGCAAAAAGACTAATTCAAGAGCAGATAATGTAATTAGTTGGCAGTTATTAGAGGAAAAATAGGAAGAGTTGGTAGTTTCAAATTTTCAGCAGAAGTGGGTTACTTGTTAGTTTCTGATTTTCAGTAGAAGTGGGTTGCTTGTTGTTATCTACAATTAGGAGTTGTTATTATCTACAATTAGGTCTCTAGGAGTCAAATCTATAAATATGTCTATAGTAATTGTCATTAGGGTGTGCAATATTTCTATTTTTAAATATATTCTTGGAGTTTAGGCAACTCGAGTTGTCTTTTGTTACTAGTGTGGTTGTCTGTGAGATTCTCCAATACTCTATATCAATTTATTTGCATTCAATAAACAATCGTATTTTTCCTTTCCAAAGCGTATTCTTTATTTCCTTCTAGTTCTACCAATTTGGTATCAGAGTCCTACGATTCTACGATGGTCGTTAGTACCCAAAACTCTTCTTCTGCGCCACAATCACCTCCACCACCAACCAATCCAAACACAAATTCAACAGAAACTAATCAGTCTCCCAAAACAGTGCTCCAACAACTCAACGGTCTTCCGCAACAATTAGCTTCATTAACAGCGCAATTGCAGAGGTTGGATAATCCAATCGAAGAGGTAGCATAGCAAAATTTTCAAAATAGCCGACAGACCTTTAGTGGAGAATCCAATCGACCTCCAAAGAAAAAGAATGTTATTACTGAAGAGGAAGAAACATATGCTGAATGGGAAAATCATCACTCCCGAAGAATCCTTGCAAAGATGGATTTTCCTAGATTTGAGAATGGAGATCCATGAGGATGGATTTTGAAAGCAGAAAAATATTTTCGATATTACCAAACCTCAGAAGATCAGAAAGTTGATGTGGCTTCGATGTATTTCGAAGGGGAAGCCTTGGAGGTGTTTTCATGGATCAATAGTAACTGAATCATATACGATTGGGAAGACTTTGTCAAAATACTACATGAACATTTTGGTCCAGCCGAGTAAGTCAATCCTGACGAGCACCTTCGTGCAATCTTGCAAACGGGAACTGTTCAAGAATATTGTCAAGAGTTTGCTAGGAGGTCAGCATGAATATCTAATTGGCCAGAACACTGTTTATTGGGAGTTTTTTCTAAATGGTCTCAAAGAAGAACTTTGATCTGATGTGTGTATTAAAAAACCTAGGAATGTATATAGAGCCATGAGTCTAGCCATGGAATATGAAGCAAAATTTGGGGTATTTGCATAAGTCAAACGGGTGGGGCTGGGTCTTCTTTGGCAACTTGAGATAATTCTTACTCTCCATACAATACAAACACCTTACGTTCTGTTATCAAGAACCCGACAATGGGTGAAAAAGTGGCTAGCTTTCTCCTACGACAACTTACAAGGGAACAACAAATTCGAAAGGATAAAGGCTTTTGTTTTCGTTGTAATGAGAAATTCGAACTTGGCCATCGGTGCAAGCAGTTGACTTTGGCAGTTGTGGAAGCTAAAGAGGGAGAGATGGATTTCTGTGATGAAACCTTGGAAGCAGAGGAAGAAGACATGACGGCTGAGATGACAGAAATTTCAATCCATGCGATTTTAGGCAAAACATCAGGCATATCATGAAAATCCAGGGAAAAATTAAAGGGAGGGACATCCTCATCTTGATCGACTGTGGATCAACCCACAACTTTATATCAGACAAGGTAGTCACCGACCTTCATCTTCCATTAATTCAATTCCCTTCTTTTGGAGTGCAGATAGGCAATGGGGACACAAACACCTGTATCACACTATGTAAGGGAGTTGAGATCCAGCTTCCAGATCTCAAGATCACTCAAGATTTTTATGCTTTTTCGATTGGTGGAGTTGACATGGTATTAGGGATTAGATAGCTTGCCTTTCTTAACACTGTCCAAGCCAACTGGAGTAAGATGTTCATGATATTTAATTACAAGGGAAAGAAGGACAAATTGCAAGGAGAAGTGGAGCCAAGAGCTGAGGGAGTAACCTTCAAATCTATGCAAAAGCTAATCCGCAACAAGAAGTAAGGAGTATTGTGCCAAATTATTAGATAGCTTGAAACTCCAACAAGCCAAGAGAACATCATTCTTGACACCGAGAACCTACTCGATGATTTTCATACTATTTTCCAAACACCACATGGAGTCCCACCTAATTGAACCCAATCTCATGCCATAAATATCCTACCTGATGCCAAACTGCCAAATATTCGACCATATAGATATCCTTTTTACCAAAAAAATGAGATTGAACGTTTGGTTAATGAATTACTTGACGGAGGATTAATACGTCCAAGGTCCAGCCTGTTTGCTAGCCCTGTTTTACTAGTAAGAAAGATGAAAGTTGGAGATTTGGTGTTGATTACAGGAGTTTGAATACGATTATCATTGTAGATAAATATCCCATTCCAAATATTGATGAGTTGTTGGATGAGTTACACGGAGCCTCTTTCTTCTCCAAAATCGACCTTCGCTCTGGATATCACCAAATTCGAATAAAACCTGAAGATGTCCACAAAACAACATTTCAAACATACTCTGGTCACTATGAGTTTTTAGTCATACCCTTTCGCTTGACCAATGCTCCCTTTACATTCCATTCGGTAATGAATAATTTATTTCGACCCTATCTTTGACAATTTATCTTGGTTTTCTTTGATAATATTTTGGTGTACAATCCTAACCTTGAGCAACATAAAGAGCACTTAAGGATTACCCTCACTCACCTTCAAGAAAAACTGTTTTTTCGCTACTAGAAAGAAGTGCTCCTACGCTCAATAAATAATGGGATTTCTCGATCATGTCATTTCTAATCAAGGAGTCGAGGTAGATCCAAACAAAATCAAAGCAGTTGCCGACTAGCCAGAACCCTAAGATGTCAAGCAGCTGAAAGGATTCCTAGGACTCACTGGTTACTATCGTCAATTTGTCCAAGGTTACAGAATTCTAGCTCGTCTTTTAACCGAGTTGACCAAGAAAGATTCTTTCAAGTGGAATGAGGTGGTTGTTGAAGCTTTTTCTAAACTGAAACAAGTACAAACCTATTTTAAAGCTTCCAAAATTTTCTCAATCATTCACTGTTGAATGTGACGTTTCATCACAAGGGATAGGAGTTGTTTTATCACAAGAGGGCCACCCAGTTGCTTTTTACAGTGAGGGATTTTCTTTATCAAACAGATTTAAATCTGCATATGATAGGGAGTTACTTGCACTAGTGCTTTCTTTGCAAAACTGGAAGCGTTATCTTCTAGGTAAGCATTTCTTTGTAAAGACTAATCATTGCAGTTTGAAGTTTTTATTAGAGCAGAAAATTGCTGCTAGTGAACAATGACGACTTTTAATCAAACTTTTGCCCTTTGATTTTACCATCATACATCGAACTGGAAAGGAGAATATTGTTGCAGACTCTCTATCCCGTCAACCTCATTTTATGCAGTTATCAGTTCCTTTTGCAATAGAATTTGATAAGCTCCCGACACTCCTACCGCAAGACCTTGTGACTACAAGAATTATAGAGCAATTACAAAAAGATTCTGCATCTGTTCCTGATTATCCTAGCTACAATGGACGCCTTTATTTTCAAGAAAAGCTTGTCATCCCAACTGACTTTTCTTTAAGGGAGAAGCTTATGGCTGAAGCACATGATACCCCTTCTGGTGGACATGGAGGATTTCTCAAAACAATCAAGAGGCTTTCTGTTGGTGTGTGTTGGCCAAATATGTAGAACGATGTTAAACATTATGTTCAAAACTGCTTCGTATGTCAACGAAGCAAGTATGAGACATTATCTCTAACGGTTTTGCTTCAACCACTGCTGATCCCACAGAGTGTATGGGAAGACATCTTTTGGACTTCATTGATGGATTGCCGAAATCCAATGGATATGATACTATTTTGGTTGTGGTGGATCGATTATCCAAATATGCCCGTTTGTGGCACGAACTCACTCATATTCTACAAGAATGGTTGCTGATGTATTTTGCAGGAAAATTGTCCGATTACATGGTGTTCCAAGAAGCATACTATTACATAGGGACAGATTGTTCACCAATTCCTTTTGAACATAAATTTTTAAGCTTAATCAGACAAGGTTGCAGATGGGGACAACTTACCACCTACAATCAGATGGACAAACAGAAGTCATAAATTGCTGCCGGGAGGCTTATCTTAGATGCTTTGCAAGTGAGACGCCAAAGTTTTGGAGTCGTTCTTGTGTTGGCAGAATTTTCATTCAACACCAATTTCTATACGGTGACAAACACTACTCCTTTCCATGTTGTGTATGATCGTGACCCTCCTACCTTACAAGTGCATTGTCGTGGCGATACTCACATAGCAGAATTGGAAGAACAACTTTTTGAAAGGGATGCTATGTTAGAGGTTTTAAAGGACAATTTACTCAAAGCTCAAAATCGGATGAAGGCACATTCAGATAAGAAGCGTAGAGAAAAATCATTTGAAATTGGTGATGTTGTCTTCTTACGAGTCCAACCATACAGGCAACATTCTTTAGCTAGGCGTATGAATGAGAAGCTTTCGCCTCGATTTTTTGGTCCTTGTAAGATTCTCAAATGTTGAGGTCCAATAGTATATGTACTAGAGCTCCCTGCTAACGCCAAGGTGCATCATATTTTCCGTGTCTCACTACTTAAAGAACCTAAGGGACAACTCTCCACCAATCCAACAGCTCCATTATCTTTGAATTCCAATTGGGAGTTTGATGTGGAACCTTAGAAGGTGTTGGCTCATCGTTGGATTAAGCATGGTGATGAATTAGATCTGGAATTGCTCATCTTATGGCAGAACTGCCCTTCTGAAGATGCCAGCTGGGAATCATATGACCTATCACAGCAACGATATGTCTATTTTCACCTTAAGGAAAAGGTGACTTTCCACGGGAGGGGTACTGATAGACCACCAAAGTCATACTTTCGCAAGAAGACTAAGTCAAGAGCAGATAATGTAATTAGTTGGCAGTTATTAGAGGAAAAATAGGAAGATTTGGTAGTTTCAGATTTTTAGTAGAAGTGGGTTACTTCTTGTTATCGACAATTAGTATTTATTATTATCTGCAGTTAGGTCTTTAGGACTCAAGTCTGTAAATAGGTCTATAGTAATTGTCATTAGGGTGTGCAATCTTTCTATTTTTAAATATATTATTGGAGTTTAGGTAGCTCGAATTGTCTTTTGTTACTAGTGTTGTTATCTTTGAGATTCTTCAGTACTCTCTATATCAATTTATTTGCCTTCAATAAACAATCGTACTTTCCTTTCCAAAGCGTATTCTTTATTTCCTTCTAGTTCTACCAGAATGATTCACCGAAGCAACCTTTGTTTTAGTCTAGAAAGTGATACTTACAGATTCCCGATACCATTGCATGGATATGTTCATAATTGTCTTGTAAATTATCTGTCTGATCCAATGTGAACTTTTAATGACAAACAACACTTGGATTTCTTTAATTTACAGAAAACTCGGAAAATCTTGACCGAGAAGATTGCGCAATTGAATTCTGCCATCGATGATGTTTCTTCTCAGCTCCGCACAGAAGATACCCCAAATGGCGTTGCAGTGAATTCGGACGAAATTGAAGCTGCCATCTAATGTACTCCTGTATGCATTGCAGTGTACATGGTCTGGTCCCAAGTGCCACAAAACTCACATGCTGTGGAATGATGATCTTTCACTTTCTTGTGAGAGTTAAAATAGTGCCATGTTCAATTCTGTGTCTCCCAGCTTGCGTTGTACTGTTGCCTTTTGTATTCGCGATTTGGACCTGGAAATATATACAGTAGCAGTTCAACTGCTTTTAGTTTGATGCATATTCATGCACACGCAAGAGCCTTTTGAACGTGATATTAATGATGGCTTAGCTTGTCCTCGCTAGGGACTATTTCTAGCCTCAGAATTCACTCCATTTCCACATGAAACAGAGGAATCAAAACGACTTAAAAGTGCTATGGTAGATTTTTGTTTCCCTCTTGCTCTCTGTTACCAATCCAGCCTGAATTGACATAGATATGATAATCTCAACTTGAGAAAGTTCTCCACCATGAACAGTCCCTTTTCTTGCAGCCAGAGAAACAGAGTAAAAATCTTATTGGAAAGGAGGCTCTTGTCTCTGCTCCACATGTAGGTGTGACGTACTTCACGCAATTATTACATGTAAGCCCTTGTGGCAATTGGGAACTCTTACTCCGTTACTTTACAAATGAGGCAAGGGTATGTACCATACATTTGACGTGGTGAGCAATAAGTGGATTGAACTCTTACTTGGCAGAGATGCAAATACTACCTTATCTATATATCTACAAACAACATTGTAACCACTCGTTTACTTAAAGGTCTTGGCATATTATTAAACAAAGTGGAGATGTCAATAGCTATGAAGACCGAATTGAAATGTTATATATAGCAACTTCAGTTGCTAACCTTGACTTTAGTTGCAGAAATGGCTACCAACGCAGCTCTAGCTCCCTCAAGAATCCCTGCCAATACCAGGCTTGCTCATTCCAGGAGCATCCCATATTTCCCTTCTCGATGCTCCACTAAGGTTTCCCTCTGTTTTACCTCTTTGTTTCAACGAATTATGCCTACACAAGTTGATATTTTAGTCCCTAGTTTGCTAGATGTTCAAGTTCAGTTGTGGTTTTGCAGAGGTTGGATGTTGGAGAGTTTTCCGGGCTTCGATCAAGTTCATGTGTGACCTACGCCAAGAACTTGAAGGATTCGTCTTTCTTTGATGTCGTGGCTTCACAGCTTACACCGAAGGTGCGTTGCCATGCATATGTATGTTACTTCCATGTCATTAAAATGAAGAACACTTGCAGAGAATGAATTTGATGAAGTTCTCAGATAATTCATCACAATCTATAAGCAGAGTCTTTCTATAAGTAGAGTCTTTCATTCTTTCGTGTTTAGATTGATTGATTGGAAGAAAATGTTGAATATCCTCTGGACTTGGTACCGTAAAATAATTGAACAGGTCGCAGCATCGACTCCAGTCAGGGGAGAAATAGTGGCCAAACTGAAGGTGGCGATCAACGGATTTGGACGTATTGGAAGGAACTTTCTCAGGTGCTGGCATGGTCGCAAAGACTCACCTCTTGAGGTTATCGTTGTCAACGACAGTGGTGGTGTCAAAAATGTAAGATTCTTACGACGAACTTACTGGTTAGCAACTAAAATGACGATGAAATCGGGTGATAAACGTGCTTAATGCAGGCTTCTCACTTGCTCAAATATGATTCCATGCTTGGAACTTTCAAAGCAGACGTGAAAATTTTTGATGACAGTACCATCACTGTGGATGGAAAACCCGTCAAGGTTGTCTCCAACAGAGACCCTTCGAAGCTTCCTTGGGCTGAGCTTGGAATAGACATTGTTATTGAGGTAGGTAATGTTAATCTTACTTTAAAGTTCTCTTCCACAATTTCTTCAAGCATTTACCGTGGTTCGTTCCGTTATGCAGGGAACAGGAGTTTTCGTGGATGGTCCTGGTGCAGGAAAACACATTCAAGCTGGTGCCAAGAAAGTTCTCATTACTGCTCCAGCAAAAGGAGCTGATATTCCAACATATGTGGTTGGTGTTAATGAAAAAGATTACGAACATGATGTCTCCAACATCGTCAGGTTGGTTGTTTCTGTTAACTACTTCCCGTAGATCAGGGATTTCCATAGATCTTGTAATGTAATTGGAGAACGTCTGATTATCTGCAGCAATGCTTCTTGCACCACAAATTGTCTTGCTCCTTTCGTGAAAGTCATGGATGAGGAATTTGGTTGGTAAATCTCCAATTTTCCGTTCAGCTTCACAACGTTCAGGATTTTTCTGTTCCTAATCTGCAAATTCTTTTGCAGGCATTGTCAAAGGAACCATGACTACTACTCATTCCTACACTGGAGATCAGGTAGGTATCATCCTGAATAAAATGATTCAATTCAACTGGTTGCAAATGTACTCCAGCAACTACTGATTGTGTTTTTGTGCAGAGGCTCTTGGACGCTTCACACCGTGACTTGAGGAGAGCTAGAGCTGCAGCTCTGAACATAGTACCAACAAGCACCGGTGCAGCCAAGGCCGTGTCACTTGTGCTTCCACAACTCAAGGGCAAGCTCAATGGCATTGCTCTGCGTGTCCCAACACCTAACGTCTCCATCGTTGATCTGGTTGTCAATGTTGAGAAGAAGGGAATCACAGCAGAAGACGTGAATGGAGCTTTCAGAAAGGCAGCGGAGGGACCATTGAAGGGTATATTGGATGTCTGTGATGTCCCTCTTGTTTCAGTTGATTTCAAGTGCTCTGATGTTTCTTCAACCATCGATTCTTCATTGACGATGGTCATGGGAGACGATATGGTTAAGGTGGTCGCCTGGTACGACAATGAATGGGGTTACAGGTAAAGAACATTAAGTGCTAAAACTCATATACATTAACAACTTCTAATATATGATGATGATGAGGATGATGATGATTGATCCTTCCTTTTTCAGCCAAAGGGTTGTGGATTTGGCTCATTTAGTAGCCAGCAAGTGGCCGGGAACTGCAGCATCTGGAAGCGGAGACCCGTTGGAGGACTTTTGCGAGACAAATCCAGCTGATAAGGAATGCAAAGTCTATGAAGCTTAAGATCATTTTTCTTTGAAAGGCTTAATCTCCCATTGCTTGTAAAAGTCAGATTCATGGTTGTAATGACGACTGAGAAAGAGCACGTTTGTCTCTGATCTTTGATCACCTCTCGATTCAACACATCTCTTCATGCCTTATATATATTCAAATGCTCTGATCAAATGCTGGTTTTTTTTCTTATTTCGCATTCTTCTTGTCAATGCATGTCGGTTTTAATAAGAGAACGGCATATTCAGCTCACTTTCATTAAATTGAGAGGGTATCTTGTAGTAACCAGTAAAGTTGTTCTTCATTGACCATAAAGTTATGTTTGGTGATGCAACGTTTATAGCTTAACAAAAACGACGTCGCTTGGTTAAAATCTAAACGATATCGTTTACGTTAAGTTATAAATGTTTACAACTTAACAAAAACGACGACGTTTGGTTAAAGTCCAAATAACGTCGTTTACGTTAAGTTATAAAATATTAAAACATAACCAAAACGACGTCGTTTAGGTTAAGTTATAAACGTTTGGGACGGCGTTTTGGTTTAAATCCAAACGACGTCGTATACGTTAGGTTACAAACGTATGAAACATAAATAAAATGACGTCGTTTGGTTTAAACCCAAACGTCGTCGTTTATGTTAAGTAACAAACGTTTGAAACATAAACAAAACGACGTAATTTGGTTTAAATCCAAATGACGTCGTTTAACCAAACGATGTCGTTTTGGTTATGTTTTAAACGTTTAAAACATAACCAAAATGACGTTGTTTGTTTTTTTTTTTAACAAAACGACGTCGTTTTGGTAACATAAATCACCCGAGGTCACTCCCTCCATCCAGCCCGTGCGCACCTACATCTTCTTCCTCTCCTCCGTCGATCTACCACCTCCGTCCGTCTGCTTCCATAGCTGTAATCTTCTTCATTTTCTATTTCCTAAGTTTCCGGTTCGTTTTGGCAACGTTTTAAACCACCCGAGGTCACTCCCCCCATCCAGCCCATGCACGCCTGCATCTTCTTCCTCTCCTCCGTCGATCTGCCACCTCCGTCCATTTGCTTCCATCACTGTCGTCTTCTTCATTTTCTACTTCCTAAGTCTCCGGTTAATTGTCCGTCGAGATTAATAGTCAATGCTTAACACTTGGGTTTTTTTTTTAAGCTTTCATTGTTGTTGTTAAATGATGTTCTGTATCCGAAATTCTTGTGATGTAGTTTGGGTTATCTGCTTATATTTCAATTATTGATGATTCATTGTGTATTTAAATGTGTTCATGTTGGTGAAGAATATAAAAAGGTAGCAATTTTGTTATTAGTTAGGAATTAGTTTATGTCACCTATAAAGTGTTCTATAAAAGTTCTATTAAGGATGATTTTGTTAATGTCAAGATTGATTGGTGAATAAGATTGCATAATAACGCCCATATGCCAGTAATTCATAGAATTGATATTTTGGAAGTTCCAATTAACTTCAAGTTAATTTTATGCACAATTTTCCTGGAAAATGTTGATAATGTGTTTGGGATTTTGACAGTCAAAGTTAGTTGCTTAGGAGTAAAGTATTTTTAATTAAGTCCAAAGCCAATGTTTTAATGGAGGATATACCTTTAATGGAGGATATACCTTCCATGTTTTTTTTTTGTGATTCCTTTTGGTTTAAATCTTTCCAAGTTTTTATCTTTTTAATTGCTTACCCTTGGATTAGTTCATCATCCTAAACAATTTTCTCCTCATCCAATTTAAATGTGTATATAAATGCTAGCATTAGCTCCCAATACAATTTAAATGGGCCAACTCATTAATATATAACATATGTTCTAGTCATTTAATTGAGAGTATTAAGTTTCTCCTAAACTAGTTTAATTTGATTTTAAAACTCTTCTTCTATCATTCCTCTTAGATTGTAACATATGCATATAATGACTCTAGATTGTAAAGATCTAAAATTCTCATTCTACGAACTTGTTTAACTTGTAACTAATTATACATTTTGAGACTTTATTCTAATATTGTGATTTCTAAATTAATTGGTCAATTTTATATTGAAACTTCAAATAAAATAAATAAATGATGCTTAAAAAATTATTAAATCATTTATGATTAAACGTGGTTATAAAGTTCTTCAAAGAAAATGTCAAAAGTGGCATATATGCTTATATTTCGTGGCATATTCTCATAATCAAACCCATAGCTCTATCTCCTATTCTTTTCATCATAAGATGTTTCATTCACTCTTTCTCTATTTGGTTATTAAGATGTGAAATACGATTCCAAATGTGTTTTAGCTTTCCTGCTAATCTATAAACTTGTATAAACTAATCAGCCATAAACAATTTTAGAAATGTAAAATGCTCTGTAATAAGTGTACTAACATACGTTCTTCTTATCTATAATGTATTTGGTCTAATTACTAGTAAACCATTTTCTTTGGAAATGATTTATAAGTTATAACTTCTATCTTTGTACTGATTGCATCATATATTTAAGTCAATATCTCTATCCAATTAAAATTCTTATGCATGCATTATGTTATGTAATTTTTTTTGAAACGATTGACTCTAACATTAGAAGATTTTATATAAGATTATCTCTAATTCCTAATAAAATTCCAAATATTTAAGTCATGGTCAACTTACATGTAGGTTCTCTCAAATCATCCATACATAAATTAATATCATATCTAATCACTAACATAAAATTTATAAATTAAGAATATTGAAAGATATTTCGACATAAATCTTACTTCATAAATAATATTGAATCAATTCTTACAAGGATAACACTAGGGTTCACCTTTCTAAAAATATAAAATAATAATCCAGAAATCATGTTTTCACTAATAAATAAAAGACATAAAAATAAAAAAATTCTACATGAAATCTTCTTATTCCAATCAATTTAAATCCTAAAATGTGCATCTAAGGGCTTATCTTGAGGACAAAATTTTGATGCTACAGAAACAAGTTCATGTTTAGACCATGTTTAGTTAAGTGAAAATTTCTCAACGAAACAAAATAAATTAATAGCAAACATAGGTAAAATATGGGTATATATTTGACCAATGTTATGAGTTTTACCTATGAAATCATACCAAAATTGCTCCAATGTGACTTAAATATGGACAAAGTCATTTATTTTTCATTGAGAAATTAAATGGATACTTAAAAACATAATAAAATCTATATTGAGTACCAAACCTATAAAAATATAGGGGTTCAAATGAAAATTATCTAAAATTTATGATAAAAGTGTAATCTAATTATCATTTATCAAATTCTCCCACAATTAAGCATTTATGTGTCTTTAAATAAATCAATTTTATCACTCTTAACTTAAATAGGTGACAACTGTAGGAATGACTTTAACAAATCAATTAGATAAATTAAGACTCTCAATTATTCATTCAATTGCAAAATTCATCAATTTAGTAGGTATTTAGCTATTTGTATCAAGTAATAAATTAATTTAAGTAACTCCACATTCTTTCAAACCTCAACGCATTCCATAAAATTCAACTTAATATATAAAGTGAACATACATAATAAAGATAAGTAAACTTTCAAATATTTTCATAACCCTTTTTCAAAGAAAAACAAAACACTAACTTTAAAATAACATATGAGCATTTAAAGGCTTATTTGAACGATCATCTAACCTTTTGGTATAAAAGTAAACATTTTGTCATGAATACTCTTACATATAAAATTAGGCTGCTATTCAAAATAACTAATTACACTATTCTTTCACTTCAGTTTTTTTTTACTTAATTTGAAGTCAGTAATGTATTTATTTAATGCTCACTTATTTACATTTTTTTCAATGAGATGAATAAAGCCAATTAAAATAAACTTAATTATCAATGCTCTTGACTATTTATCTAACCAAATCAAATAATGAAACATCTTTAATAATATTATTTAAAAGTTAAAAAATTTTCTAGAATTATTCCTTATTAAAGCTAACTATAACAAAAAATAATAAGTATAAGTAGATTACTCCCTCCCCTAAACTTAATTTTCAACCATCCTTGAAATTCACTGCATAGAACAACAATAAAAAAAAAACTAGAAAATGTGGAATACATTTTTTGTATCATAAAAGAATGCCATTCCACTTTTTTTGTATCATAAAAGAATGCCAACCTTATCCAATACCATCAGTAATCCTTAATCAGCTATTGGCTTTCTCTCTGAAGACATATAAGGATGTTATATAACACATGAAAAACACATATTTGTGTTGGATACTTTATTGCCTATATATTCTGTAACGCCCCAAATCAGGGGTTAGAATATTAAAGGAATTTAGTACAAATTATGTTTGTTATTTATTTATTAAATATTTGCTTAAATTGTGCATAAGTATTTTGGCATGCATTCATGGCATTTTCCGGGTTAATTGGTTTAATGAAACTTCG
>JANIHY010000002.1:211778-251248 GCA_027479065.1 Erythroxylum brevipes
CGATCTTGAAAATTGAAAATTTTTATAAATAAAAATAAGAATTTTATCGAAAATATTATTAATTTAAATTAAATTCGTTGACTTAAAATCAAAACTCCTACATGTCTAACCACTGAGGCACTGACCTTCAATCACGTAGATCGGTGACGTGGCATGAAATTTCTAAATCCCGCTTAAACCCCTCTAATGTTCATTTAGGGCGCAATTGAATTTCAATTTCCCTCAAGATAATGACTTAACAGTATCTCCGCCTTCACAAAATATCCACTCTTCTCGATTTAACTTTTCTGCTCCCTTTCAAGCCCTAACCACCAGCTCTACCTCTTATCTCAGGTGATTTCTCATCATTTCCCTCTGTTTGATTGGTAGTTCAAGTTTCTGTACTGATCCGTGCTTTTGACCTGCAGGATTCGCGATGAAAGGAGGTAAATCCAGGTCAGACGCCAGAAACACCACGTGAGTTCTCCTTTTTTCTTTTTCTTTTTCCTTTCTCCATTTAAGGACCTTTCAGATCTCAGACATGAGAAGTTTAACCTGGAATTGATATCTGGCTATGAAAAATGATTTTAGTTTTGATTTATCTTAATGCGGAGTTGTGACTCGTTAATAGGCTTGCGGTGAACAAGAAGCCCGCAAAGGGCGGAAGAAAAGCTAGGAAGGCCGCGAAGGACCCAAACAAGCCTAAGAGGCCTGCAAGCGCCTTCTTCGTTTTCATGTGATTACTTCCTAATTCTTAGTTTTATCGCTTATTTTGTATTTTCAACGGACAATGGTACGTTTAACTCTTGAATTTTCATTTTCTCAATTATGTTTTTGGTGTTTTCAATAATTCGATGCTAGAAGATTTTGAGCCGTTAACAATTTAATTGCTAAATTCAATTTTACTTTTACCTGATAATCCCTTTAGTTTCATTATGATTATACAGTCTAGGTTTATTATATAAACTTCATGTTTTGTTGGATACAGGGAGGAATTCAGAGGACAATACAAAAAGGAACACCCTAAAAACAAGTCCGTTGCTGCAGTATGTATTGAACTTTTGTTTTTTTTAAAATAGATAATTCTGAATTATCTTAGTTGAGATGTGATCAACTGCTTGCTGGTCCGGTTTATTTAAATTTCTAGGTTGGAAAAGCTGGTGGGGATAAATGGAAGTCATTGTCTGAGGCTGTAAGTATTAAATCGTTTGGACATTTATGAAAATGGTTGCGTATTGTATCCTACTGATTTTTGCTAAAAATTAATCAAATGAAGGAAAAGGCACCCTTTGTAGCAAAGGCTGAAAAGCGGAAGGCTGAATATGAGAAGAAAATGAAGGCATATAACATGGGACAGGTAATTTTTTCTGCTTTTATTTGTGTGTAACTGTTGTGTGTGTGAAAATGTCAGCAGTTGTGATAGCTATGACCAAAAATTGAGAAAATATTTCCTTTTTATTGGTAATTATAAAAAAAGTCAGAAAATGTTACCCCAAATTAATATTAGCTGCTTTCACCTGCGAGAATATTAATGGTACCTTTTTTGGAGAATGTTAATAAATTCCAAAATCCATTTTGGCCTCTAGTTGTGACAATTTTCTTTTTAATTGGTGAAAAATGGACAAACTCCTTTCCTTCCCTTTACCCCTCATTTTTTGAGAATCAGAAAGATTTTTTTCTTCTCAAGTTTGAATTTGTTCAACAAGCATCCATCTCTTTTGTACTTTGGCAATTGCGCTTTATAGGTATGTATGTATGTGTTGGAGCTTTCCTAAATGCGTTCTTTTTGTTTTCAATATCATAACCAGACTGAAGGCCCCAAAGATGAAGATGAATCTGAGAAGTCAGTGTCTGAGGTCAATGACGAGGAAGATGAGGAGGGAAGTGGAGAGGTTGGTGCACATGTTGTATGTCATTTGTGGATATTGATCTAATTAAGAGTTTGCCATTTTGTAATTGACAGTTTTTAATTTCTTTGATGCAGGAGGATGATGACGAATAGGATGGAAGCAGATTATAGTATATTAATGTAGGTTGTGACAATGTTGGACAAGCCCTTGTTAATTGTCAATACTTGCTTATTATCAACTCTTTCTCTTTGTGATAGGAGGCTTTGATGTTTTATCCTTCGCATTCCTGGATCAACATTATAGTTGTAGAAGGAAGGTTACATTTTGTACTTTGCAACAAAGTTTAATGATTTAGCTAGTGATTATCTTTGTAGAGAGCATATGTTCCGTACAATGTATTATCTTATCATTTGTGCTTGACTTTGGCAATTTGATAGTTCTTAGATTCTTTCCCTGTGCAAGTCGGTTTGTACTGTTTGAACTCTTCCCTGTTTTAAATATTTAATTGATGGGCATGTATATTTGGGTTGTGGGTATAACGAAAATATGTGGTGGCATTGTGGCAATTGGTAGGTTTAGTTTATTCGCCGATGCTTATATCGATTCGATTATGACCAAATAAGTAATGGCAATTGAATTGGTTTGGTTATGGCCTTGTTATGACAGGTGCTTTTGATAACATTGACGTGTTGCGGGTTGGGTCACTGATTCGGCACAGAATGGGTTAGGATGGTTACATAGACTGTGTCGAAATCGATCGGTTTTTTCTTCGATTACAATGGAGAATTACATAATTAGCTTAAAGTTTGGGAGTATAAGATTCCTTGCGCATCTTTGTGGATAAGCTTCTGAACGCCTAGGGGGGCTCTCAAAGAATATGAAGGCTTGGGTGAAGAAGTCTTGCAAGGACTATCGGTGCACTAATTGCCTTCTCAGAAGACATGTAAGTTCCTGAATACTTGGCATAAAAAAAAAATCTCCAGTGAGAACAAAATTCGAATCTGAGAGTATATTAATGACTTTGAGGGAGTTCATTTCAGTGATTATCTTGCGATAACCTAGTTCTTAGGCTAGTGAAAGATCGAAGAACACACCGTACAGTTCCGCTATAAGAGGCGAGCTTCTATCGAGGTTGTGTTGAAATCTTTCACATCAATTGCCGTGATGGTCGCGGATTAATCCACTCTTAGTTGTTTTAGGGGATCTATGTTTCATTACGTCATTAAAATTGATCTTAACCCAATTCTTTAGGAATTTAGTCCAGCCCACCAGGGTGTTCACAGAAGTGTCCGTAGTCAGGAACACACTGTTTTCCAATACACGAACTCGCCGAATCCAATTTTCGTAGTCCAAGGTGATATGGTAACCCTTGAAAAATCAAACAAATCCAGGTTTAAACAGGCTATTATTGGCTTATTGCATCACTTCTAGAGAAATCAGCAAGCAACCTAAAAAATAGTAGCTCACGTTGGTGCAAAAGTCGGCACTCCTCCAACGATTGCTCAAAAAACCCGAACTGTGCACCGTGCTGGGGAAATGATGCCAAAAATCGGACGCCTGCGGACAGTCCGCGCTGGGGAAGTCGATCGGTTTTTGAACTTGGATAATCTTTCTATTTTTTTTTAATACAAAGGAAAAGAAACATAATAAATAAAACTAATTAGCCACTAGCGTGTGGGTATTGAACACCCTGCTGATCCCGTAAGAGGAACTCCATAAGGGACATGGGAGGCGTAGGGAGATAATGCATCCTTGGGCTGGTGCGAACTGCGAGGGCGGCTAGGAAATCTGCACACTGGTTTCCTTCTCGGAGCACGTGCTGGATCTGAACTTCCCAATCTCGGCTAAGTAACTCCCTGGTACCTGTCAACAAAGAAAAATCCTCAGTAAAATTAGGCCGGGAGGAGGAAAGAAGATTAATCACCTCTAAGGAGTCGGTTTCGACAATGACGCGTCGATATCCTAACTCCCAAGCCAGAGAGAGGCCGGAGTGGAGGCCCCAGAGTTTAGCAATTTGTGGGGATGTACTGCCAATGTGTTGGATAAAACCACCGCACCATTGACCGGTGCTATCACGAATAAGACCCCCTGAGGAAGCAATGGACGATCTGGGCTGATAAGCGCCATCTGTGTTAAGTTTAACCCAGGGGTCCGGTGGTTTGGACCAACTAACGAGGTGACCTATAGGAAGCTCTGGATTCGGAAAAACACAGCTCTCCACTGTGCGGGCTCTGGCTATCCACTCAACGTAAGACAAAACAGCGCTCGACCCGTTTGCCGACCAGGCGAAGTCATCAGCAAAAAGGCTCTTGTTTCTCCAGGTCCAAAGCATCCAGCAGGCCACTCCAAAAATGGTAGCCCACTGGCCGGGAGGGCGGTGAGGCGAAACCAGAAGGTTAGAGGTAACCCAATCAGTTACGTGGGAATGAAAGAACTCTGTATCACCCGGGCGCCCAGGGAGCTGTCGCCAGAGAGCTAGGGCTCGAGGGCAATCACGGACGACGTGGAGAGTTGACTCTTCCTGGTCACAGAAAGAGCAACGGTTGTCCGTAGAGAGGTGACGAGCCACGCGTTGTTGGTTGGTCAGAAGCTTCTGGTTGCTCAGGAGCCACAGGAAAGAGTGGATCCTTTGGGGGCCCGCCCATTTCCAGATTAGCGTCCACAGCCGAGCATGGGTAGCTGTAGTGCGGCCTTCAATAATGTCATAGGCAGATGCGACCGAGAACCGGCCATGGGTAGCTGGACCCCACCGCATGGTATCCTCCGCCGAGCAATTAGGATGCAAACAAGGGTCCGCCAGATCCAAGCAAATCGAGGCTGGGAGAGAGTGATGAAACAGGGGTCAATTCCAGGACCCATCTGCATTGGTCATATCAGCAATTGTCGCAAACAGGGAGGCGTCGGGGATCGGGGAAGTGGCCACCCGGTGTAGGGGTCCCCACTCCTTGACCCAATCATCCAGCCAGAAATAAATGCGTGTCCCAGCACCCAGTCGCCAACAGAGCCCTTGCCGTACGTAATGCCAGGTGGCGGATAGCCCCCTCCAGAAGCTCGAGGCATTGCTTCTGTGGAGCGTAAGGGGGGGAAGGGACGGGGAGAGGCGATATTTAGCACTCACAACTCGGACCCATAATGTGGAAGATTGGGAAACCAGGGTCCAGCCTAGTTTAGTAAGCAAAGCATCATTCGTCGAGCGAATGCACTTCAGGCTTAAGCCCCCCGCATGTTTGGGTTGACAGACTGTCTCCCATTTGACAAGGTGCATCTGTCGATGATCTCCCACAGAACCCTAGATAAAATTGCGCATGATGCGCTCCAGGTCATCACAGAGGCTCCTAAGAAGTCTTACAGTTTACATGGTGTAGATCGAGAGGGCCGCCAAAACTGATTGAGTTAAAGTAACCCGACCTGCTAAAGACAGCTGGCGAGAGCGCCAACCAGTGGCTAACTTGTGGTCTGTGGTTGTTCAACACATCTGCCGAAGAATGGTTGCGTTGTCCTTGTACCTTAGTGGCTAACTTGTGGTCTGTGGAGATTCGTGAAAGTTCTGTCGTTTGGAATCGCGAGTCATGACTTGGGACACTTTTATGGAAAAGTTGTCTTTTGGCGTGGTGTGTAGTGTATCTAGAAACATGGACATGGTCGACGAGATGACAATTTTGAGCTTTGTACGGCGATTATTATTGTACGAATGAGAATCATTTTCATATGAGATAAACAAGAAGTGCATTACTTAGGATATGAGTAAAGATAATAGTTTGTATTTCCATGGGTTCCAAGCTTGTCTGCTTCCAGCTTGCCAATTGGTTCCGAGAATTGACAGGTAGGAGGTCATTTGTGAATGGCCCAAGTTCATACTTGATAATTATCCAATATATAAGGACTTACCTTTCCCAGTTGAACCATACCACACCCTCACCCTGATAGTAGCTTCACCAGCATCTTCGGATCATAGCCTCAAGCCAGCACAGCTGCACAGGGCTTATCAACATCATACCACCTGCTATAGTCGACGTGTTCATTATCGTATTCTATAATTCCATTTTTTATTTGCCTATTCCTTTTTGAACTAAACTAAATCAGAATATTTTTCAGTAGGTGTGGCCGCCGGCCTATTCCATTATTTCCATGCCGGTGACTGTGCTCTTTGCCTTTTGAACTCAATGGTCAACGCTTGTGTCTCCTATCTTATTAAAACCAAAGTTGTTGCTTCAGGGAATGTGCAAGTTAAGTTATTTTAAACAGCTTCCCTGTTAGAGGATTTTGGTGGCCATTAAAGCTGGAATAAGAACTAGATACCAATTTTTGTATTCTTCGTATCACTTACGATATACATACAGTGGAAAAAGAACTCGGGATTCACAAATTGGTCATTAATTTCCAAACCAAAAGAACAGCAGTTTTATATGCGTACGTTACAATAAACCTTTATCATGTTGACTTCAAACTCATCTCGTTTCTGCTGCTTATGTGTTGTGTACTCTAACATGCATGTCCAAGTGAGTTAATCAATGACTTTGCTTGCAGATTCAGACTCAGATTCATAGGAGAAAGCAACCTGCATCTCTAACCCTTTTGGTAATGACGTACATTGAACAAGAAGATCAATGCTGTATATCTTCCATTTAATAAGCAATCAACATTTAACAATCATCTCCTCCAAAACAAAGACAAACGAATAAAAATATAACTCTATCCTATTCTTCTCATCTATCTCTCCACTACAATACCACAAAACTAATGGCAACTTAGCCTCACATAACCTAATCTTTTGAAACTTGTGAAATCTACCTACACCTGAACATTGTTAGAGGTTTCATCTTTGCCATGCCATTACGTACCCTGTCACCGTTTCGTAACCGAACCATTTCTGCGTCACCATCTTCAACCTATCATCCTTAACTTCACAGAACTTGTGCTCCCATCCAGCTGGCTCAATTGGCTCGAACCCTAACCCTGGTGCCCTATCCTTTGACGACGGGTTCTCTGCTTTCTTCCAATCCACCACGTACGCTGACACCCTTCTACGGAACTTCAACTTAAACTCCGGCCATGCTTGGTACTTGTAATGGTTCACCAAAGTGTTCTGTATATTCAGCTGCCTCCACTTGTACTCTCTCTTCAGTGTAAAATGGTGTATCACATTAAGCAACGAATGGTCTATCGCTTCTAGCAAAACAATAGACTTGTGCCGATTATCGGACTTCCTCCGACATGTATACCCTTGCGTCACGCCTTCCTGCGGGTGGCAACGTTGATTTGACGGCCCGAATTCGTAACATTTCATCGAAACTTGACCGACCCGACGACGACGACGATTCGCCGTTGACGAAGCCGACGATCTCGGTATCAAAGACTTCAACATCTGATCAGAGGGCTCTGACGAGTTTTCCCATGAAGCGGAGAACACGAACTCATCGACGTCTAAGTACATCATCCATTTGCATGAGTCTTTGGCCCGTATGGCGGCATGCGAGAAGCCAGCTTCTTGCGTCTTGGGCCAAATCCAAGAAACAGTTTCCACTCTGTAACCTTCTTCGTTCAGCTCTTCAACGGTGTCGTTCAGGCCGTCGTCGCTGTCGTTGTCGTACAGTATGAACTTGTCGACACCGACCTTGGAATGGTACATCACCCACTCCCTCAAGAACTTGGCCACGTTATAAACCATTGTAGTAGCGCACAGTTCTGATTTTGGCTTCGGGTTGGCTATCCGACGCCAGGGTGTGTAATATGCCACTGTGGGGACCACCAAAACTTCCTCGGAAATCTCGAGGGAAACCTGGACTTTGAAAGACGGATCATCCTCCCCGCCATAACCCAAAGCCGTTAAATCCGGATGAGCACATCGGAATACTTCCTGCACGGAGCTCGTAACGGCGGTTCTCACAGTGCTATTGCTGGCGACGTCGCTAAATATGCACTTGAGACCTCGAGCAGGCCTGTTCATTCCTTGCCGATTGTTCACTCCCTTGACGAAGAGTACGACGTCTGTTTCCATCGAGAACGATTCGTACGCCAGAAAAGACCATTTCATCAACTCCTTCGCCGGTGGAGGCGGTTTCAATTCTTTAGTGGACAATGTCGTCAGCTCCGGCGACAAGAAAGGCAAGCGACGGCGATTCCTTGTAGGAAGCTCACACTTGAAGGTTGATTGGTTCGTGGAAGCCAAAATCCCGGCGAATCTCGCAGGAGAAGTTTCCTCGTTCGGATAACGACATAAGAGACTCTCACGGGAAGCAACCGGAGTATCAGTTGAGACGATCACGAAAACCTCCCAATCAGGGAATAAAATAGATTCAGAATCAATATTAGAGTGCTGCTCCAATAATGAATCATCTTCAGGAGAAGTCATCAATACATTCTTCTTCTGATCAGAAGAATTAGAATGTCGAAGCGGCCGATGACGTGATTTATTGTGGAGGTCTTCGCGAATAGCCCGAAAGGAAGAGTCGGAGCTTCTGGAAAGAGGATTGAAGAGGTCGGCGACGTAGACAGGATTCCTAGACGAGTAGAGAGAGAAGGTAGCGAATAGGAAAACCGAAACGATTACGTACAGAATCGTCACGAAGGCGCTACGACGCATCGTTTCGAGTAACGTTCCTTCTTTACCACCAGCACCACCCCCTCCTCCTTGGTAACCGCCACGCAGTAAATGTGGGAGCATCGTAGAAGGAGACTTCTTGATGATGGTGTTACTATGGTTTCAATAAGAAGAAGGGTGTGTTATTATATTAAGAAAAGAGCAAGAAAAGGGAATGATTGGATATAAGGGTTAAAGTTATTCTCCGGCATGGATAAGGAAAGAAACCTAGAAGAAGATGAGGAGGAAGAAGACGTAGGCTGTCTGAGATTGGGAAGGAATCTCAGACAGCGCAGGAATAGGCTAAGAGAAAGGATTATGTTGATTTCCTTTCCTATTTATAATGAATATGATAATTAATGCCTTTATTTCATAATTAATTGTCTTAATAACTTGGGATTTATTTTGTTTCCATATTAATTTAAATCAACATATAATCACATAATGGGCTACTTTTTAGAGCCCAGCCCAAATCATAGGATTAAGTGGGCCTAGTCCAGGAATGATTTAAATGTCTGTAGAAGGTGGGCCTGTGCCTTCTTTGTACTGTATATATATATATGTCCTCTTCCTTGTCAATGGAATGGATCCAAATTTAGTATTTTTTAATATTTTTTTATTATTTACGATGTATTTTAAAAAGGTTTTAATTATAAGGAGTCACTTTTAAGTTATCTATATTCAAATTAATTTCAGTTTAAACTGAGTAAGTTCTTTACAGGACATAAAACTCTGATCTTAAATTTTAAACAGTTGCATATATAAAAACGATTCGAACATATGATCTCAATTAAGTCAGGAAAGCTTTTTGTTATTATTAAGCACGCAACACGTCCCTTTCAAGAAGGTGAAGGACGGGGTTGTCAGGAAAGAGCCTTAAAAGGGTAAACTTACTAAACTTCATTATCAAAATTATTCTCGTATCCAAAAGATTGCACTTTCATTCAAGGTTTCCGTATAAAGTATGTTACCCTTGTAATATTAATTGGACCGATCATATATTATATTATTCTAATTTAAATTGAATTTTTATATATCTTACTCAAATTAATAATTAATAAATATAGTGAATAGTGAAAAGTCGGTGTCGGTGGTCAAATGAACTTTAAACAGACAAAAGGGAGTAATACGCGGTTTGATTGTGATGAACAGCAAACTAAATAACATAATTACTCAAATCTTATTGGATGATGAGAGTGAGACAGAAACAGAGGAAGAGGTCAAAACCGTAAAACAAACGATTCCACCCAAACCGAAACGTTTAAAAGCAACAACTGATGACCAAAATCACCGAAACAGAGAGAGGAGAGATGGAGGAGAGCGACTTGCAATTCAATGGCAATCAAGAAGCACTCACATTAATGCTAAAAACAAAAGATCCCAATAACGATGACTAATCTTGGCCCACACAAATCCAACCCCACACCTTCTTTAACCAACACTAAAACTTTCTCTCTTCTTTATGCTTCTTTTGTTCGTCTTCCACTACTACTACTTCCCTCTTCATCCGTTTCAATTTTGTTGATTATTTTTTAACTTAAGATCCAAACTTTATGATTTTTCTGCATTGCCCATTTGCCTAGTTGTCAAAATTTGTTACCTTGTTTGTGTGATATACATGGTTTGTGAATTCGGGTATGCTACTTCTAAGTTAATTCCCCCCCTGTTCTCTTCCACTTACACAAATTTCCCTTTTTTTTCTTTTCCCCTTTCGTTTTCAGTGCTAATAATAGTGATTTTCGTTTCTTTTGGCTATCATTCGTTCGCATTTTTCTGTTTTCGGATTTCGAGGTTTTTGAGGATTTTATTTGTGGGTTGGGATCTTTGAGGTCAAGGCATTGTGGGTTGTTCGGGTTTCGGTGCTTGTTTTCTCTCCCGTTAGCTGGGGGTCGGTTGGGAGAGAAAAGAACCAGACCTCCGTTTTCTTTGTCGACGAAGGTTAGGGTTTAAATTAGTGGGCCTTTTACTTTTCTAACATGAATTCTGGGAACAAATCTTGATGATATTTTCAAGGACGTGAAGCGTCGTTTCTTGAATTCTTTGGATTTATTTTGCTTAAAAAGTTCAAGAAGATGAGTTGTTTCTCTTGCATTAATCCCCAACGGAAGGATGTTAAGATCGACATTGAAAACGGACCTCGTTCCAATTCCCGCCATTCTTCAGATTCTTCATATTCGGCTTCAGGTTCAACTTCATCACTCGCACGTATTCTCTTTTGTATAAGTTTAATGTATACGTCATTTTCTCATGCTAATGTGTCAAATTGTAGGTAGAGGAACAGGAAGAACAAAGTTTGATGGTAATCTTCAATATCAGAATTTACTGCGATCTGAAAGACTGCAGTTCCAAAAAGAAGTTTTCGATGATTCTGCGTTAATCGTCCTAGATTTTTTCTTTTGATGAACTTTTTCATGTTTCTTACTTCTATTTTGTTTACAAACTTCGTACAGAGAATGGCAAAGACAAGAAACAAAAGGAACCAAACCGCAGTGGCGCACGAAGCTTCACATTTCGTGAACTGGCAGCTGCAACACAAAATTTCAGGGAGTTGAATTTGCTTGGAGAGGGGGGCTTTGGCAGGGTTTATAAAGGTCGTTTAGAATCTGGCGAGGTAAGTTCAATTCTGTCAACTACCTTCCCAATGCAGATTTCAGTGTCTGTCAAGCTCTTCACTTGATAACTCTTAACTGTGTTAAGAGGTTTATCTTTTGGTGGTCAGGTTGTTGCGGTGAAACAACTTAATCTAGAGGGTCTTCAGGGATATCAGGAATTTATAGTAGAGGTTCTCATGTTGAGTTTGTTGCATCATCCCAATCTTGTCACCTTAATTGGATACTGCACCGCTGGTGATCAAAGACTCTTGGTTTATGAGTACATGTCAATGGGGAGTTTGGAAGATCATCTTTTCGGTAATTTCTTACTGAAGGCCGATACAAGGAACTCTAAAAAATGTTTATTTGGATGGCATGAATTATTTAAATGACGAATCATCTCATCAGAGATATGCTAGTAGATGTTCTTTTCGTGAGGAACTTGTTTACGTCATATCCGTGGAATCCGTCTGTAGATAACTTTGATTTATAGGAGGCTCCTCTAGAGTTGATTTTTTCAACGACCATTCATGTTTCCACTCGCCCCTTATTTACTTGCAAGTTACCATCAATATTTCCCAAAATTCCTGCTCTTTTATCAAGGGAGAAAGTCATGAAGACAGACGGAAGGGCTTAGGGAGATGAGTCAGTTATCTATCCTGATGATATGTTATCATATTTTGATAATGGCTGGAATATTTTATGGATGCTCAATCTTTTGGAATTCTTTTTGAAGAGTTCAGTATCCAGCAGTCAATTAGTTTTTCTAACCTTCCGTATTTGTACTTGAATTGCTCTTATTTTATGCAACTTAGTAGATGATAGATTATATTCTTCTGAAATACTCTGTATTGAAACATGTGGTCTTAGCTTCCATTATATATGTTGCACTTTTTCTCAACTTTTGCTGGTCAATTCCCACTTTAAACATGTATGTATTCCTTTAAAGCAAGTACTCAACAAACTTCATAGTCTGTTATTTGTCTTTCTTTTGTACATCAGACCTGGAACCCGATAAAGAGCCACTGAGTTGGAGCACTCGGATGAAGATTGCTGTTGGTGCTGCTAGGGGTCTTGAGTACCTGCATTGCAAAGCAAACCCACCTGTTATTTACCGTGACCTAAAATCTGCAAATATCCTGTTAGATAACAATTTCAACCCGAAACTTTCTGATTTTGGACTAGCAAAATTGGGACCTGTTGGTGAAAACACACATGTTTCTACAAGAGTTATGGGAACTTATGGATATTGTGCGCCAGAGTATGCTATGAGTGGCAAGTTGACTCTCAAATCTGATATTTATAGCTTTGGTGTTGTTTTGCTGGAACTTATCAGTGGACGAAAGGCAATAGATCGCTCTAAAAGGCCAGGGGAGCAGAACCTAATCGCTTGGGTGAGTTGAAACTTGATGTTGTTTTCTATGGCAAAATATGACTTTTGAGTGAGCAGGAGACTTGGTTTTGCATACAATAGATATCTTTCTGAGGATTTACAGCCTGTTTCTACCAAAAAGAATGTAGAGTTATCTTACATAATGTTGATATTTTGGATTTTATGAGAAAGAGGTGAAGGGTTTTTAAAACTTGAATGCCTTTCCTCATCTCTCTATTCCGGCGGCACTAGCTGCAACTTCTTTATATTTCTGATTAAAACTTAAAGACCAATAATTAATGGAAAATATTCGAGGAAAGTTTCTTGAGCTTCAAAATTCTCTAATGTTTTCAACTGACCCTGTTGCAGATCATTTGCAGCTATTCTTGCCTTGAACATTTGCCAGAAAAATGCAAATGTCTGTCATTCAAAATACTGGAGTGCTATACTTGTGATTGCAGCTGCTGATTATGTTTTCTTCTTGTAGGCGCGTCCTTTTTTAAAGGACCAGAAGAAGTTTTGGCAATTGGTTGACCCTGTTCTGCAGGGACGCTATCCCCGTCGATGCCTGAATTATGCAATTGCTGTCACTGCAATGTGTCTTAACGAGGAAGCGCATTTTCGGCCTCTTATTGGTGATATTGTTGTTGCGCTGGAGTACTTGGCAACGCAGTGTCATGCCCCAGATTCCAATAATAATCGGCTACACGGTTCTTTTACATCATCACCTGTGAAATCAAACAAGGAAAGTTCTGCCCAGGAGCGAGATAGGGGTGATAGCATCTAACTAATACTTTTTTCTGGGCAGGAGCTGGTGAGAGACCCCTTGAATGGTGTAAGTTTCCAGACTCATGTTTGACCTTTTTTATCTGCCAAAGGCCTCGTGACATCAAAGGAAAAGATGCGGTTGCCCCCGCACTCATCTGTTATATATATATATATAGCTTTTGGTGATATATTTAGCAACAATAGTTAATCAAGTCTGTTGACAGGAAATGATGCCTGTTTGTGTATATTAACACTTGTTTAATAGCTATCTTTTTCTGCTTGTTCTGTTCTCATATGGAGTCTTGTAATGTTCATTTGTGTTCCAATCCTAAGTTGTTTGTACTGATTTAGCTACAGCAGCTCGTGTATTGGCGTATCCTTTACTCTTAGCTTGCATGCCTCTTTTCACTATTTTCTTGCCAAACTCTTGAAAAATTACTGTGGAATGACAGAACATTTTGATTATACGACTGAACTTATGCACATGTGGGTACCGTACATACGCTTTGGCCTTGATTAGGAGTACAAAATTGATGCAATCTGAATTTTTTTTTTTTTTCCACTTCAAATCAATGTTTGTTGAGACGATATTGGAACCGCAGACTGTTTCTCTTGATCTTGTCGTCCTTTTCAGGGGTATTCCACTTTGAAAATCAAAGTTTGTTGAGACGATATTGGAACAGCAGATTGTTTCTCTTGGTCTCCTTTTCAGGGGTAGTCCACTTGGAAAATCAAAGTTTGTTGACGACGACAAGAGCAAAAGAAATAACCTGCTGTTCCAATATCTTCTCCAGTGTCACACACATACAGCTGCTTGGAGGTAAGATTGCTTAATCATCATGTCTATGAACATCTGCGAGTAATTTAAGGAAAGAAACAGTTGTACAAGGTTTCCAAAGACTATCCTTTTCTTTTGACTGTTTGGTAAGATAAAAGTCTAAGAGGTAGATGCAATGAAATGGATTTTTCTCGTTAGTCAAGACAAGTTGGATGCTCTGGTCGGGTTGAGACATGCAAGTCTCCGTTAGAAAATATGATTTCTTGCGTATCCCGTGGCTTCAGGTTTCTTGTTTTCCATGTTCAAATGGGGTGGGCAGAAAAGTTTCGGCTCAACTAAATTGGACACTGCCGTGTCAAGTTTCTGCATTGTCTGATTCGTTCTGTAACTTTTGTAAATACACAGTAAACTGTGGCTCTTTGAAGTCTACTGAAACAGAGTCATGATGTAGGTTTCAGGAAGCTACGGCACAATTTCTTAATGCGAACAGGTTCTTCAGTGTGGTTTTCTATTCTAATCGGTGTGAATGCGAGCTTGACAAGTTCTAACGAAACAAGAGTTTGACCGACCTTGTCTCGTAACATGCATTTTAAAATAAAAAATGTATATATATTTAAGAGTAGACTTGCTCAATTTCCTTTTCATGACTTTGATTACATTGAACCCTTCAACATAACCGTATTGAAAGACATTTGGGATTAGAGAGAATAACACATACTACCATCAGCTTCTACTTGTGTTCTTTCTTGGGTCCTTCTTCTTGACTTTGCTTTCCAGACTCAAAATTCATCTGCTACTATATACAACTCAGCTCCGGAGGATCAAAGACCGGTTTTGTTTGTATCGTCATGGGAAACTGTTTTGCAAGTACTCCTGTCGATCACCATAGCCCCAGTACCACCTTCACCAAGTCTACTTCAGGTATAATTATATATACACATCGTCATCTCTTTTTTCGATCTGTTAATTAGAAGTAAGCACTATAGCCTATAGAGAAGAAATTGAATCCTGTCTTCCATCTTTGATGGAGTTGGAGCAGAAACATCGAGGAACAACAGCAAACAACAAACCTCTGCCGGGACGTCCTCCAGCATAAGTATTAGCAATAGCAACGAGGTTCAAGAAGTCAAGATTTTCAAGGAACATGGGGAAACTAACAAGATCACACCCAACCTCAAAATGTTCAGTTTAGCAGAACTTAAGCTTGCAACCAGGAACTTTAGACCCGATACCATGCTCGGAGAGGGCGGTTTTGGAAGAGTCTTCAAGGGTTGGGTTGACGAAACAACCTACGCCCCGTCAAAGGTTGGTGTCGGAATTGCCGTCGCAGTGAAGAAGTCCAACCCTGATAGTCCTCAAGGATTGCAGGAGTGGCAGGTAATGATTCTTCTATGTATCTGAGGATTAATACTGCTTAATCAGGTGATTAATAATCAAGTAATGATTGCTACAGGCAGAGGTGAAGTTTTTGGGGAAATTTTCTCACCCGAACCTCGTCAAACTGTTGGGGTATTGCTGGGAAGATAAACAATTTCTTCTGGTCTACGAATATATGCAAAAGGGGAGCTTGGAGAAGCATCTCTTCAGAAGTAAGTAAGGAGCAGAACAAGTGTTTCGTCCATATGTAATCAGATTTTGACGCTAAAATTTGTGTGTGTTTCGGTACTATTGATGCAGAGGCAGCAGAATCACTTTCATGGAACATAAGGCTTAAAATCGCCATTGGAGCTGCTCGAGGTCTGGCCTTCTTGCATTCATCGGAAAATAGTGTCATATATCGTGACTTCAAAGCATCCAACATACTGTTGGACGGGGTATACACTTCACCATTCTTTTCCTTAACCATTACTGTTTCACTTTCTTGACTAAAACCTACGTTGATTTGCAGGACTACAACGCCAAGTTGTCTGATTTTGGATTGGCGAAGCTTGGTCCAGGAGAAGGCAACACTCATGTTACAACTCGACCTATGGGCACTTACGGCTACGCAGCTCCTGAGTACGTCGCTACAGGTAAACTTCACTTGGACGCAACTTCAGGTGGAATGTATTATACAGGTGATAGTTAGTTACACTCTATGTGTTTGACAAATTGACAGGCCATTTGTACGTCAAGAGTGACGTATATGGGTTCGGTGTGGTGCTACTGGAGTTGCTAACAGGACGAACGATCTTTGACCCGAACCGACCGGGCGGTGAGCAAAATCTGGTGAAATGGGCCACGCCATTTTTGTCTAATAAACGGAAGGTGAAGACGATAGTCGACCCAAGACTTGAAGGGCAATGCCCTGTTGCAGCTTCGATCCATGTGGCTGAGCTGATTTTACGCTGCTTGGAGCAGGACCCTAGAAATAGAGCTTCCATGGACGAAGTCCTGGATAACTTACAATACGTAGATGCCATCAAGGAAACTCCCAAAGAGGTTAAGAAAAGCACAATCCGCCATAAGCGCTCTGCTGCTAGTACTGGTTCCTCCCACCACCTTAGATCTCCTAATCATGTTAAGGCCACCAAAGCAGCTGTTAGGTCCTAATACTTGGATGAAATTTTGGCTGTTCAGCATTTTGTATATCTCGGAATTGAACTTGAATCTGATAAAATTTCATTCATGTATGAGTTATGTATTTCCACGTAGAAATTATACCATGTTTCTGCAGCAAAGGATTAGTAAGCAAGGTTCAGGAACTTGTTAACAACCCAAAAACCAGCAAGGATTTGGGATCTGCAAATAGATTAGGAGAATACATTAGTGAATCAACAAATGACGCAAAGATTTGGGATTTTCAGAGAATTTGCTACTAGGATTGAGTAAGAATAGTAATGAAATGGAAATTGGGGATTTGTTTGCAGGATATTGTAAGTGATGGAGAATTGGATCAACCCAGAATGTGCATGAAACTGCGAAATAATCTGCTGTTCCAATACGATGTGACTGTCGTCTGTTGGAGGGTCACGCACATACAGCTCGATATTATGTCTGGAAGTAAGGTTGCTCAGTGATTATGTATATGAACTCTGCGAGGAATTTAAGAAAGAACAATTGTACAAACATACAAGGTTTCCAAAGACTATTCTTTTCTTTCCACTGGTTTTTAAGAGAGAAGTCTGTTCTTTTCTTCTGACTACTCTTTTCAATTCGAAATCAGTAACTTGGCCGCTGCCATGTCAAGTTCCTTTCTTTGACTTCTGTAATATACAGTTCTTTGAAGTCTACTGAAACCAAGTCACCTTGTAGGTTAGCACAATTTCTTAACGGGAAGGTCTCGGTTTCGAGTCTTGAGAATAGGGCTGCACTTGTGAGGGAGAGCTTTGTCACCTGCAAAGGTCTAACCTGGCTCGAATTTGGATTAGTCGATTGCCCGTATGGTGTCAGATACCGGATGGTAAAAAAAAAACAAAAGGTTCTTCAAACAACCCCCTCTCCCTCTCCCTCTCTCTCTCTCTCTCTCTCAATGCCAACTGTACAAGTTCTAACGTAAAAAGAGGTTAAGCGAAGTTGACCGACGCTCTCTCTTAACTTGCGTTTAATAAGAACGTAGGCCTCACGCATGACGCATTACTAGCAGGTGGCTATTGTGCGGTCCAAATTTAAGAACTTATAATGTCCGGCTGTATTTGGAAATTAAAGAGTACGGTTTTGTTGTAAACGGTTAAAATTTATAATTACAATTTAATATTGTTAAAGTTAAAATTTAGAGGAAAAATTGAAAATATAAGATGCTTGTCAGAAAGGAAAAATTGACAATTCAAACAGACAAAATAAAATTTCTTATAATATTTTAATAAAGAATATAACAACTACAAAATTTAATATTAATTAGGATAAATTAGAATATCATCAATGTCTGAAATTTTATCAATGAAGCATTCAATGATGATTGTGAAGGCTGCATGTTTTATAGTTGCAATTTTTGAAGGAGTAGTTTTGATGTAGCACATAAGAAGTTTGCCACGCAGATTTCGCAAGAGAACTCGAGATCTGTTTGCTAGACCTTTTAGGAAGAAAGGTTATATCCAAAATTAATACAACAAATAAAAATTAATAAAACAAACCTAAATTAGATTACGCAATCTCGACGTTCTTTAATTTCAATTCTTTCATTTGTTTTCAGTTTGTTCTCTTAATATTCTCATTTTTTGATTTTTAAATTACGTAGTCTCGACGCTCTTACACTAAAAATATCAGGAGAACAAATCAAAAACGAAGAGATGACTAATATAATACACTGTAATGTGAGGAGTAGTTTGAGATGTTAGGGTATAAACAGTAGTTTGAGACATTAGGGTATAAACAGAAAATAAAAGACTAAAGCATCAGTAAAACGATAGATAACATTAGACTATAATTAAAAAAAATTGAAAGTTTTATCATTTTAAGTGAATTTATCATTAAGCCAATTGATAATTTCAATCTGCTTCTTTATCCATTGCTAGGACTAGACATCATAAATTTATATTAGCTCGTGAATTTAGTTTTTCATCACCATCAAAACAGACTATAAATTTAGTATTTGTCGTTGCCTGTTTTCTTATTGCAGCTCCTTTTAGTCCTTGGACCTGCAGGAAGAAGAAGTAGAAGGAATCGTGAATTTAGTTTCCACTTTCCAGTATTCCATCAGCATCAGAAAACAGACTAGAAATTCAGGATTGGTTCTCGGTGATTCTCGTTGCCTTTTCTCTTCTCTTATCACGACTCCTTCTAGTTCTTGAACTTGCTGAAAGATTTCTGCGGGAAGAAGTAGAAATGAAATATTTGGTGATTTTCCATGCTCATTTGGAACTGTCGCTAAGATCAGCTGGAGTTCTAAAGCCTCAAATAGTTCATGTACTACATCTGCTAAGAAATGTAGCTTTCAGCCGGGGGGGGGGAAGCTGCTGCAGAGAAATACATACGTTTTTTCAGAAATTTTACACCGGACAATTATGAAAGCATTCATCCTTATCATCATTCAACAATTTATAATAAAGTATAAATCTCTCTTTCTTAAGCTAACTTTTGGGGGATAAATTAGACACTTCTAATATGGTATCAGAATCAAGTCAATTTGTTTCGATAGTTTGGGGTGATATCCGGTTATGTCCTTTTGTTCAATATGTCCATCAGATGTCCAGTAATACTCTGGACTGAGAGGGTATGTCAAGAATGTCACATCGGACAACTATGAAAGTATTCAATAATTTTTAATAACGCGTAAACTATTGAATTTTTAATATATACAGAGTGTAGAATTCACGTAAAATAATTAAACTTGGGTCTACTATTGTTCTTACATGTTTTTAATTTATTGTGCTATTGGAAGTTACTAATGTTAAAGAAATGAAATTTTTGAGGGCTTAGGAAATCTAATATTAGCTTCTCTCCAAATGATATTACCGCAGATATGCATGAAGATCACCAAATATTTCATTTTACTTGCGTATCTATGAGAAATTTGAGGAGAGTTTTTGACTCCATTCGGTTAAATCATGATGAGATCTTTTCTTTTCTCTTTACTGAAGATACCAATCCGTATCTAAATCTACGCCTGATATCTAAATGCTGGTGGAGAAATTTCAGGAAAGTTATTCAACTTATCTTCAACACACTTTGATATACTCATTCAGTAACCACCTGTTCATTACTTCAAATTCTGGAATGGAGTTCTGCAGGAAATGGTTCTTCGTGTTGAAGCTATTGGCCCTTTTTGCGCCTCTAACCTTTGCAGGGCAAAGGCATTCGGAAGGATACTGCGCCATGTATGACATTTGTGGTGCAAGAGATGATGGAAAATCCTTGACCTGTCCTTATAATGTCCCTTCAACGAAGGTATGTATATACACCGTAACCTCTTAATATCAGGTTTGGACAGTCATAGGAGGTTCAATTTATTCTTAATTCCATCCTTGTTCTTCATATTTCTCAGCCAGACCCACGACTTGCGGCAAAAGTTCAGAGCTTGTGCCCTACCATTACTGGAAATATTTGTTGCACAGAAGCTCAGTTTGATATCCTTCGATCAAATACCCAGCAAGTAAGTGGATTGCCACTAATACTTTGTAATCTCTGTTTCTTTTTGAATTATTACAACTTATCTTAGCACCTGTTTCACAGGCAGTTCCTTTCCTTGTTGGGTGTCCAGCTTGCTTGAGAAATTTTCTAAATCTGTTCTGTGAGATTACCTGCTCTCCTGATCAGAGCTTATTTCTCAACGTGACTTCAGTTTCCAAGGTCAGAGATTCTTGTCAAATTTGTAACGATTTCACAATAGAAACTATTCCCAACACTTGATTAAATGTGTACAACTTCTTCTTTATGCTCATGGGTATCATTCTGTTTTCAGATTAAGAATAATGTGACAGTCGAAAAGATTGATCTTTACGTAGCCGATACTTTTGGTGAAATGTTGTTTGACTCCTGCATGGAGGTGAAGTTTGGCACTATGAATATGCGAGCTATTGAGTTTGTTGGTGGTGGTGCTCAAAACTTTACCGGTAAGGTTTGGTTCAGTTCTATGATCACTTGCAATAATCTGTGAGGGGAAGAAGATCCAAACTTGTAACAGTTGATCTGATTCTCCATTTGATTACTTCTGGCAGACTGGTTCGCGTTTCTTGGCAAGCGAGCGGATCCAAATATGCCAGGATCACCGTTTGCCATTACATTCAAGTCTACTGCTCCGAGATCATCTGGAATCAGACCAATGAACGTAACTGCCTATTCCTGCTCTGACGTTTCACTAGGCTGTTCTTGCGGTGATTGCCCTTCGTCTCCTGGTTGTAGAAACAAGGCTCTTCCGACAGAGCATGCACCAGGTTCCTGTACCGTGAGGATTGGTTCTCTCAAGGTGAGGGTGATGATTTACTGAACTTTTTCTACACAGTACATCCAAGCATTATAAGTCGTCTAAAGTTTTAATCTTTTATCACTGCAGGTCAAATGTATAGACCTTGCTGTAACGATCGTCTACATTATATTGGTTTCCATACTTCTGGGTTGGAGTTTCTTCCACCGGAAAAGAAAAAGCAACCGAAGTTCTACAAGTCAACCTGATAAGGTCCTAACGAGTGACTTTTAGATTGTTACCTCAGATAGTAGAATCAAGAAACTCAATTCAAAGTTTTGGTTACAGATTCATCGTTCAGCTAGTATGATTTGCAATTTTCTTCTCCTACTCTTTGCTCTTGTTTAAGCCTTCTGCCTCTAATGACCATCAGGTAAATGAAGATCCTGCTCAAACTGGACATACGACACAGGCCTCCACTATACAAGGATATACGTCACAGTTTTACAGGTATATCCTTGAGAAATCACTGCTTGAACTAGTGTCAGGTGAACATCCTTGTTGTTTCTTTGCGTGCAGGAGTTATGGAACATGGGTCGTCCATCATCGAATCCTTGTTTTGTGCTTGTCATTGTCTGTAGTTCTTGTACTTTGTGTTGGTCTTATTCGTTTTAAGGTGGAGACAAGGCCTCCGAAGGTACGATCCGACACCCGAATTCTGTCGTTTTAGGCTTACCATTTTCTAGCTAAGAAATGTAGTTTTTCAGCTGTGGGTGGCGCCAGGGAGTAAAGCTGCTGCAGAGAAACAATTTTTTGACAGTCATCTTGCGCCTTTCTACAGAATTGAGCAGGTTCTGCAATTTTCCTACTTACACATGTTTTTAATTTGTTGAAGCTACTTAGTGGAAGTTACTAAGGTTAAGAAATGAAATAGTTGAGGCTTTGGGAAAGCTAATATTAACTTCTCTCCAGCTGATCTTAGCGACAGTTCCAGATATTCATGGAAAATCACCAACTATTATAACAGACGAAAACATCAAGTTACTTTTTGACTTGCAAAAAAAGGTAGTAATGTGATTCCTGAAGATTGTGAACTTCTACAGAAGATGGTCAGTGAAGTGTAGCTTGGAATCTCTGATTCAGAAGTGTTCCAATCTTTGACAGGTTGATGGAATCCGAGCAAACTATTCTGGTTCGATGATATCTCTGACTGACATTTGTCTGAAACCTCTGGACCAAAATTGCAGTACTCAAAGTATTCTACAGGTTATATCTTCATCTCTTACCTGCATTTGCATTTTTTATTACTTTTAATTTGTTAAAATTTTGACACGCACCTCTTTCATTCTTTCTCTTCTCTCCTCTCCCTCTATGGCAAATAGTTTTTTCAGATGGATCCTGAACAATATGCTAACTACGGGTTGGAACACGTGCAATATTGTTTAGAGGTATACCCTTGGACCTCCATTAACAATGACTTGTTATCAGAAGTGGTTTACAGTGTGATCATGGCTATTATTGCAGCACTATAGCTCTGATGAAAGATGTTTGAGTGCCTTCAAAGGCCCTCTGGACCCAAGCACTGCATTGGGAGGTTTCTCGGGTAGCAATTATTCAGAGGTATCTTCTTCATTCTACAAAAAACATAATTAATATGGGCATATACGTCATAGAATCCTAAGATGAATTCATTTGGAAGGCCTCTGCATTTATAGTAACATATCCAGTAAACAATGTGATGGATGGGGAAGGTAATCAAACTGCTATTGCTGCTGCTTGGGAGGAGGCCTTTATTCAATTGGCCAAGGTTCGTCCTTCTTTAAGTGCTTTGTTTGGTTGATTCCATGTCTTATGTTGGAGCATTTCAGGTCTTTGAGCGCTGGTTTCAAGGATAGAACTTCCCTTCTATTTGGTAATCTCCTTGCTCTTTAATGCATCAGGATGAACTATTGCCAATGGTGTTATCTAAAAACCTTACACTATCTTTCTCGTCCGAAAGATCCTTGGAGGATGAGCTGAAAAGAGAAAGCTTTGCTGATGTAATAACAATACTGGTAGGTAGTAATCTCTCTTTCTCTTCGCTATCCTGTCCTGGATGTGTAAATAAAAGGTTTCAGGTCCTGTGCACACGTCCATCAAAGTTTAAACCTGAACTGACATGGATCACTTCCTACCACCATTTTTGTTTCAGATAAGCTATGTTGTGATGTTTGCCTACATATCATTTATTCTGGGTGGTGCTCCTCGTTTGTATTCCTTCTATATTTCATCTAAGGTATACTCTTAACTTCACCTTTCCTTATTTCAATCATCATCATAACACATTTCTTAAAATTCCAGGTACTGCTTGGTCTCTCTGGAGTTGTGCTTGTTATGCTCTCTGTTTTGGGATCCGTAGGGTTTTTCAGTGCTATTGGAGTAAAATCTACGCTAATCATCATGGAAGTCATCCCTTTTCTTGTATTGGCTGTAAGTTTCTTTCTCCTCCACCTTGTGGACTTACATTGCTGTACCATTTCTTCTGCGCTAGGCATCATTTTGCTTAATGTTACTACAAAAAACTTTGCTTATATGCCCCCTTACTTCGACATTGGTCGACCCGACATTTTGCACAAATTTAAAGAGTCTTTCAATCTTTTTCATACCAGGTTGGTGTTGATAATATGTGCATATTGGTGCATGCTGTTAAGCGACAACCACTGGAGTTGCCTCTAGAAGGAAGAATAAGCAATGCCCTTGTAGAAGTTGGACCATCCATAACACTTGCTAGTCTTTCTGAAGTTTCAGCATTTGCAGTTGGGGGTTCTGTTACCATGCCTGCTTGTCGTGTGTTCTCGATGTTTGCTGGTCAGATTTGTTTATCGTTTTCGTTGAGATAATAAATGAACTGTTTTATGTTTTACTCTTTCCAAAATATCACACCATTTTTTGCATTGTTTTGCTGCAGCTCTGGCTGTTCTTTTGGACTTCTTCCTTCAAGTTACTGCTTTTGTTGCATTAATATCTTTGGACTGTTCTAGAGCCAGTGATAATAGGGTTGATTGCTTTCCATGTTTCAAGGTTTCTTCGTCAATTACAGGCTCTGATTCAGGTATAATCAAAACATAAAATGTACTTTTTAAGCACTTGATATGTTGTTTTCTATCAAGACATTATTTATCAATTCTAACTGGGAACTTCTATATGGAAATTAGGCACTACTGGTGGAAAACCTGGATTAATTGCTCGATATATGAAGGTCTAATTCCTTTCTTTATTAAATCTCATAATCACCATGACAGAAGTTCTTGAGCTAGTCCCTCAATATTGATGATTCAACCGACACATAATTCTCGTTTACTCTTCTTTTCCTGCATTGAAGTTTTTCTTTTTTCTGTTCATTGTGTTTATACTGGTTTGACACTTTCTTTTTCTTGTTCGGTTTTAGAATGTTCATGCACAGATTCTCGGTCTTTTGGGAGTTAAGATAATAGTCATTGCCATCTTTGTTGCATTTGCACTGGCCAGTGCCGTGAGTTGCTGAATATTCTTTGTGGATTTTTCACTTCTTGTAAAACCTTGATTTTGATCTTCGTTATATTTGCATTACTTACAGGCACTAACCACCAGGGTTCAACCTGGTTTGGAGCAGCAAACTGTTCTTCCAAAGGATTCATATCTTCAGGTTCCCCTTTCTGATAACATCTCTTGCAAAGTGTTTGTAACCATCTGATGCTTGGTTGATTGGTGAGGCTGAAGGTGGATTCTGTTTCCAGGGCTATTTTCAGAATGTCTCAGAGTATCTCAGAATCGGGGCACCATTGTATTTTGTTGTCAAGAACTACAACTACAGGTGATCCTCTACATAGAGTGCCATTGAGCATTACTTAAAGTTTCAGCTTCTAGATATACCAAACCACCTATTTTCTGAGATTGGAAACAGTTAATTTATATCTGCTGATTTGCTGCTATAATGCTATTAGAAAGAATTCGTTTACAAAAGTTATTATTTTGATGTTATGGTTGTTTATTATCCTCAAATTGATATGTTCCCGTACTCTGCAGCTCAGAATCAACACAAACAAATAACTTATGCTCCATTAGTCAATGTAATTCAAATTCACTTTTGAATGAGGTAAAGTACATATTTTCTTGTGACTTCATATTTTTTAGGAAACATTCATGTTGCCACTTTAGATGATCAAGAGCCCTATCTGGAGATATTTGATTCTTTTGGAAGCTAATGTTCTCTTCTGATCTATATCCATATTGCAGTTTGCTATTAGTCTGTTACCATTGTATAGAAATGTGGATGTGCAAAAACCTTAACATATTTGCTTCTTATAATATGCTTGGTGTCCAAATAAACATGGGAAGAGTAAAATTCCCTTAAGAAAAAAAATTGGTTTAGTGAAGAATCTTCTAATGTTTAATTCCATGGCCCTTTTCACGTCTGTGGTTGCCTTGATCCTGATCAATGGAGCCTTATTGTAAATCTGTGCAAGTGTTGTTTCTTTGACATAAATTTACTTTGTCTTCTTGCTTCTGCAGATTGCAAGAGCTTCCATGTCTCCTAAATCCACCTATATTGCTAAACCAGCTGCTTCTTGGCTTGATGATTTTCTTGTATGGATATCACCAGAGGCTTATGGTTGCTGCCGTGAGTTCGCAAATGGAACTTACTGTCCTCCCAATGATCAGGTGATACTAAACAAAAATCTAAGCATGCAAATGGTAATTTGGATAGATACAAGTCAGTCTCAGTCAGATATGCATATTATGCTAAAGACACTAGCGGATCTTAATTTGAAATATGAAGGCAACCAAACTACTGATCTCCCCTTGTCATATGATAAAATATTGATCCTCATTAGTCATTAAGGGTTCAAGTCATGATGATTACTTCTTATTTCACTATTCTACAGATGTATGAATCCTTTTATAGAGTATTATTGAACATGTTAAGAGGTACGATAAATATTTGTTTCTTGTTCAGCCTCCATGTTGTGCTTCTGATACTGATTGTGCTCTTGGTGGAGAGTGCAAAGATTGTACTACGGTAATTGGAATTGCTCTTTCAGTCAATTATACTTTCATACAACAAGAGTCTAATCGGAGAAAAGTCTTGTGATTTTTCAGTGCTTCCTCCATTCAGAATTGAATGATGGTCGTCCATCTACTTTACAGTTTAAGCAGAAACTCCCTTGGTTCCTTAATGCTCTGCCCTCTTCAGACTGTTCAAAAGGTGGCCATGGTGCTTACACTACCAGTTTGGATCTAAGAGGTTCGTTGAGTTGCATACTTACTTTTGTAACTGAAAGCATAATTTTGGTGAGTTCAGGGAAATTCTGTACGCATGCTATGAGACTACAAGTCCAGTTTAATTTTCCTTTTGGTTTTTGGCAATAGGCTACGAGGACGGTGTTATCCGAGCTTCATCTTTCCGCACCTATCATACTCCTCTCAACACGCAGGTTAGTGGCTTCTAACTTGAGAATTCCCCAGCTACACATTCTTGTTTCTCCAAGCGCATAACTAAGATGGTCTTCTTTGGTTATAGGCTGACTTTATCAACTCAATTAGGGCTGCTCGAGAGTTTAGTTCAAGGATGTCTGATTCTTTGAAAGTATGAAATCTATAAATTTGAGCTATGTTCAGTTGTATTGGTGCAGTTTTACTTCTCATAACTATTGCTTCTTTTAGATTAGAATGCCTCCAAGTACTCTAATCAGCTAATACATGATTGCTTCTATTTACCAAACAATGGTTGCCCAGAATGATGATGCCATCTCTTAGTTCTACATGTCTTTTCTATTGCAGATGGAGATCTTTCCATACTCAGTCTTTTATATATTTTTTGAACAATACCTTGATATTTGGAGGGTTGCATTGATCAACCTGGCTATAGCAATCGGTCAGTAACCTTTTCATCACTCTAAAGCCTTTTATGTTCTACAGAATCGATATATTGCTTACAATGAAGATTCTGCCGCATCCTTCAAAATTTGCCTTGTTGTACCACTTGAATCCAAACTATATAGACAGTTTGAAATGGAATTTTTTGCATAAAAGTTTGAATACTCACAGCCTGAGATTTCTCTTGATTAAATAGAGTTGTTACAACAGATCATATGCCTCAATTACGGCAAATTATATCCCGTAATTACAACAGAGTCTATTCTAAAAAAGGCATGTATTTACATAATATACGACAGCAATAAAATGACAGTTATAGTTCACTATATCTAGACAGATATCATTCACAAATGGGACAATTTTCCTTATTTTTGTGTCTCTATGTGAAATTTTGGTGCCTGACTTCTAAAACCAAGGAGATGCCATTGTGGTTTTCTGAAACTGTCCAGTGGTCTTCTATCATCCTTCCTTTTCCTTCTGATAGCATTTCTCCCTGCAATGATATCTGATGAATGATTAATGTGGATGTGCATTCATCAACTTGTACCAATTGCTACCGACAAAGGATTGATTGGATCTGTTTGATGTTCTGACAGGTGTTGTTTTTGTAGTTTGCTTGATTTTCACACTTAGGTAAGTATTTCCCTTTTCCCTTGATAAGGATTATTGAAATTTTCTTCCTCTTTGGACACGAGCTTAGATAGACTAATGACCTATTGTATGTGTTTGATGTTTGTTTAAATTTAGTTTTTGGAGTTCAGTAATAGCTTAGATAGACTAATGACCTATTGTATGTGTTTAATGTTTCTTTAAATGTAGTTTTTGGAGTTCAGCAATCATTTTACTGGTTTTGGTAATGATTATCGTGGATATGATGGTATTACTTCTTCCTTTAAAATAAGTTGCCAGTTCTTTCTGCTTCCTGTAACTTATCTTACAAGCTGAGACTTAACAGGGTGTCATGGCAATTCTGGGTATTCAACTCAATGCAATTTCTGTTGTTAACCTTGTAATGGCAGTAGGAATTGGCATTGAGTTCTGTGTACACATCACGCATGCTTACATGGTTCGTATTAAAACCTCTAGTCCTTCACTCTCGTCCTACACTACCTATGATTGTTTGAAGTTGACCGTGCAACATTAAGCAGAATGGTCTTAATTGCCCGGACGATATGCGTCCGAATCTCAAGCTTAATGTTCTGTTTGTTTTGCTGTTTTCTCACAATACAGGTAAGTGTTGGAACCAGAGACCAGAGAGTAAGAGAAGCTTTGGGTACAATGGGAGCTTCTGTCTTGAGGTTCTTCTTCTACCTCTTATGTTTTGATTCATACAGGGATGCATGCAGACTACTTAATGACCTTAGATCATTAAACTCTGAAATGAAGCTTTTCTAAATGGACAGTGTTGGATAAAAACATTGGTGTGGTTTTGTTATGCAGCGGAATCACATTGACAAAGCTAGTGGGTGTAGTTGTTCTTCAATTCTCCAGGACACAAATTTTTGTGGTCTGTGATCTTTTCCTATATCAATTGCACTAAAACAAGAAGCTGTTCTTCTTTCTGTTGTACGATTTGATCATATGTATTAACTTCAATATATGTTTTTGCAGATTTATTACTTCAAAATGTACATGTCCTTGGTCCTACTTGGTTTCTTACACGGCCTGGTGTTCTTACCAGTAAGTCCGGCCTGCCACTCATTCGCTGTTTCGTTTCATCTACCTTTATTCTTACCAGTAAGTCTGACCTGGTATTCTGATAAATGTTTGTTTGCAGGTAGTGTTGAGCGTGTTTGGCCCCCCTTCTAGTAGAAAAGTTCATTAGTGTCAGAATTAATTTTGAGAGATTTTTCATGTAAGAATAATTGGAGGCATTCTAATCTAAAAGAAGTAATAGTTTAGGAAAACTGCACCAACACAGCTGAACATAGCTCAAACTTGTGGATTTCATGCTTTCAAAGAATCAGACATCCTTGAACTAAACCCTCGAGCAGCCCTGGTTGAGTTGATAAAGTCATCCTATAACAAAAGAAGACCATCTTAGTTATGTGCTTGGAGAAACAAGAATATGTATCCCGGGAACTCTCAAGTTATAAGCCACTAATCTGCTAACCTCAGATAACACCTTTCTCGTACCCTATTGCCTAAAACTAAGCTAGAGCTGCAGTCTCATAGCATGCTTACAGAATTTTCTTGTACTCATAAAATTATAATATCAGTGACAAGGGTAAGGATGAGCCAATGAATCAGAAAATTTGAATCAAGAGAATAATGTAGATAAGTGACTCTCACGTTTTCTCCATTACAATAATCTGTATTAATCCCCCATTTGTCATCTCTTAAAGTAAAATAAACATTAACTTCATTATTTAAATGCCAAAATTAATATAAAACAAAAGAGATCATTCTAATTAAAATAACAAGATGGCGTCTTATCAAAAATCAAAAGTATTAATAGTAAAAATATTTTAAGAATTAGATTAGGATTAAAATGAAGCTAAGAAGAGGATGAATAGAATCAGGATTAAATCTAGAGAAAAGTATACTTTGTCTTATAGTTTACACAGGTTGTGAATGGCTACCTGATGTACTCAAACACCATTGTAATGAGAGACATAATTCCTATGGACTCAAATGGGAGGTCTAGTCCTGACATATGTTTTTGCAGAATATGGTGATATGTTACTATCTTATGAACACAAAAAGGACTGCCAACTGAAAAAGGAACTCTGTAATTCAGTTTTCTGTTCTACAGATCCCGATAGTGAACTCAGAAAAATAAAAACCTCAACTAGCTCACTAATTCTGGCAACTTAAAACTTGAATGTCACCTACAACCACCTTCTTTGCCTTTAACATTTTGTACAGTACTTATATATGCAATGCCCGTATCTTCAGCCGCTGCTGTCCAAAGCACAATGTATCAGAAGTACAGCCTCTGTTGGTCCGAGCACAATGAATCAGAAGCAGAGTCTATGCCAGTCTGAGCTCACTGAATCAGAAGTGCAGCCTGAGCACAATGAATCAGAACTGCGGCCTCTGCTGGTCTCATTCAGATGGCAGAGTATCTTACGAAGATCAAGAAGGACTACTACTACCCAAAAACCTCCCTGAAAGAATAGGAGACTCTTGGACTAAGAGTTTTATTGTGTGGCTCTGCGATTTCCAGCATACATCAATGCATTCCTCCAAATCATCATCACAGGTGAGTAAGACCCATTCAGAGTCATCATCCAAGTACTTGAGGTCAAATCTACTTATCTCTTGCAAATTAAACCGTCTTTCAATTTCTTTCTGTAGATCTTTGTAACCCCATTTATTTGGCATGCGTATCCGGATTTTATCATTTCCATATGTGACCTTCACTCTTTGACCATCAGTTTCTTGAGATAACCGGCTACTGGTTTTTGGTAATGGTGGTGGAAGGCTAACAAATTTCTGGTGTTCTGAAAGAGATAGATGACTCTGGGATCTCGGCATCGGCTTTTGTTCTTGACTCAGAGCATGCAGCTCTAAATCACTTCTGACTCGCTTCAGCACTCCATTGCCTAAGGTTTCTCTAAATATAGTAGTATCCCCACTAGCAGCAACATTAATTGTGGAACACTGTTGCTGAATCCCGCTGGAGCAGCAATGACTCGAAGTTGAGCTCTGGCTGCATGATGAGGAAGGAGACTTTGGTGCAGTAGCTTGGAAGCTGATCATACCTGCCTCTGGCTGTATGCTTGATGACTTCAGATGATTTCTTGGTTCTGAACTTGAAAATGGTGTGGTTTTTGATAAATTTGGAGAAGTCAACTCAGGAAAGTTTGTATAAAATGAATCAATCTGAAGAGCACCAGAGGCACCTTTTACCGAGTCAATCACAAGTTGGAGTTTCTGCAAAGAATGTCCAACCTTCTTAATTTTTCGAGAAGGCCATCGTGTTATTCCATGTTGCCGACAAATTCTTTTCAAGGTTGTGGGGCAAACTGAAATTTAAGAACGTTAATGATATTTTTTACCTTGTTAGAGAACAGATTTCAAGCTTCAAAGATGAATAAAAGTACATAGCTGAACAATAGCATTAAAAAAAATTTACACATCGATTAGATCATTAGCATTTAAGGTAAGCTGTAGTCGATAGCACATTTGGAAGAACTGAAGTTGCTTTTGAATAGAAAACACAAAAGCCACATTAAAGGAAAGTCGAGCTTAGCTTATTTTACGAGGAATATACATACCACCGATACTCTTTGCAGCATCTTTTAAGCTACCCGCAAAATACTGTTGAAGAACTTGCAAGGTGATGGTTTTCTCAGCCTTGATCAGTTTCTTCTCTACTGTTCTCTCAATGCTGACATTAGAAAAGCTACCTTCAGCGAAAGCAGACTCTCCACTTTCAGCACTTTCTTTTTGGTTATGAACTTCAAGATGTTGCCTGCAATTAAAATATTTCATACTAAACCTTAAATCTTAAAGATTTCATACTAGAACAACAACATCAGTAATTGAAACTCGGTGGAGAGCCACAACTGGCTGGATACCTTTCTGAACATGGATGTTTCTTCTTTGGCTTCATTTCTGCAGCAGGTCCCTTGTTTGAAGGAATTAGCCCTTTAGTAACTGGCAAAGAAGTTTCGTCCTCCAATTCTTTGTCAGTTACTATTCGTAAGGTCCGACACATCTGTTGTATAGTAATCGATAGTGAATTAAGCATTTTCTTCTGTTCTTCAGGATCGTTGCAATCCGTAGGCAAGAAGAATTCCAGCACAAAGTCAGATGTACCAGTGTGCACACTTCGCAGGCGAATTGCAACAGCAGCATGCAGTCCAAACATCCTTGCATGATGAGAAAGGGGATAATCGGTCTTTCCAAATAGGGTTATATCACCAGAAAAGCATGGTTGGTTAGTCATAAAAGCTTGTCCAGCAACTCCTTGGCCTTTTAACAAGTGATGTTCAGAACATGCCTCATGAAAGGGCTGGATATTAGGATCAGCTACATGACAAGAATGATCAACAGTAGAAACACAGTGATAGTAATTCTCATCAGAATGCCGGCTGCCTCCCTTGCCTTGTTGGACGCATGAAACCCAGGTTTGAGCTAAGGGCAGTCTATGTGTTTCGCACACAGATCTCAGAACTTCTTGTATCTCAGGTAGTGCAGCTTGGTAGGACTGATCATGTACCTGATGTAAACAGTTCTATCCATTAACAAAAAAAATAGAGTTCGATTTAGAAAATTGATCTAGTTGTACTTAGTTTTAGTTACCTTCACATTCAGAGTGCTCCATATTTCTGAACTTCTCAGGTCAACAGCCTACAGATAAAAGAAGGATTCTCTTTCAGACTAAGTTGGAAGAGGATCACATCATTTGCTGTATTGGGAATTAAACACAAAATGTAACCTTATGGCATTTTAGTAACTTGGCATTGACCATGAAAGTATGTTCCTTCTGGAATTCCAGCTAAAGGTGATTCAGACAAAGAACATGTGCATCTAACAAAGAGAAATTTAAAAAATCTGTATTTCAGAACAAAGGGTTAAAAGAAAACTACCTAAAACATGAAAATACAACTGGCAGACGTACTACCTAAAAAATCACTATTGGTATAATTACATAAAAATATGACATTGACGATACATCACCTCAAGCCAAACCTGAATTTTCTAAAAGGAAAGTTTTTTGCTTAACCAGAACCTTGATAAGAGGTCAGAACCATCCTCAGGGATGCTAGAAGCTCTTTATGATAGGAATTTTGTATAAAATGTGAACTTGCAAAATCAAATTTACAGCAGGGTGATAGTGTGATGACCCTGAGAGCGTTTGATTTGAGATTCACTGATGCCAGCTAGTAAAATTATTCTATTTCAACTCAATATGAAAGTCTTGATCAGAAAAAAGACAACTTTGCAAGAGCAAAAGCAGTAGATGTCTGCAGTGATCTCAATATTTATGGTTTTCCTTTCCGTTGAACCTCAAACATGTAATTCATACATTCATGTTACAAAGAAGAATAATGACCATCTTGCATACACAACCAAATGAAGAACTGTGTAGACAGGTATACTTAACCACTAAAAGCGATTGGTTGGCAAATATTATGACTACAGTATCAAATGATATTTCATTTCATGAAGTTCAATAGGAAAGTTGAGCCTTTAGTTGCATCAGCTTGTAGCAATATTGAACAAAGCAAAAATTTGCAATCTCACCAAACTATAGTGCCAGAGGAAGCATCCTAAATATCATGAAAGCACAAACCTCAAGTGCCTTGCAAACATTTTCGAGATCAGGACTGTACTTGATCTTCTGTTTTGTCATCACCACCTCAATAACACCTAGACACATCCTGCTTTCTTGTCCAAAAACAGGAAGAGCCATAGTTCCACGTACATCATGCTGTTGAGCATGATCTCGACGTGGGTATTCATCGCTTCTGAAGAGTCGAACGTCGGGGGTCCACTCAGGAACCTTATCCAAGAAAACTCTACCTGGTAACCCCACAAAATCCTTCGAATTCTCCTCAACTGAAAACTGATAGTTCACAGATATTTCTCTATATTTTGCCAGCCTTTGACAGCGTGGATCGAGAGCAAATGGTTGGTCATGAGTAGTTAGGACGCGTCTACCTTCCCTATTTACAGGAATCCATATTTGTACCAGGACATCTTTATCCACTGTAAAGTCCTTGATGTACCAAATTGCCTTCATTAATCTTTCCATTACAGATGTTCCAGGACCAGAATTTGGCCGTGGATCAATCCACCATCTTCTATTAAAATAAGAACTTCCTGTTGCATTTTTTCCCCATCTGCTAATATCAAAGGCGTTACGATCAAGAAATTGATTGCCAATATTATGTTCGCCTCTGGGAAACAATGGAATCTGATTGTCTTCTTGGTTGCCTTTTTGAGTTAAACTAGAAGATGAACCAGAGTTGTTGGTCTCTGAAGCAAAACGCGTAAACGACGGATCTGCCAAAGCAGCTGAATTTGAGGGACCAAGATTAAGGAATTCAGAGCCATCCGTCGCTTCTAACCAGCATCCATCTAGTAACAACTCATCTATGAAGTCCAAGTCCATGGGCTGACCTGGAGAAATATCAAACATAGTACCCGGTGATAAGACACCATCTTCCATGACAATATTTCTTCAATATACCAGTTGTCTATATTCTGCTAGATGCAAAATCTCAGCATGGGGGAAGAAACTATCTGAAGTGCTCATATAAGTTTAACAAACCCAGACTTCAAGGAAAAATTCAAGTCTTCAGTCTCCAAACAACCAATCTGTCCAAATCATTTCAACCTCATCAATACAATCCAATATCAACCAAACTGAAGCGCTAAATTTCCAAAGAGAACATTACTTTTTCCCCATCTCTTTGATTTAAATTTAGCAGGTACAAAGTAGAAAAACTTTGTGATCCAGAGCGTAAACCCAAATATTAATAAGAAGATTATGCATATCCTCTCTAAGGTTGCCAAAGAAGCAGAAATCAGAAAGAACCCCAGCAAAACAAACTAGGGTCAATCAATGAACAAATTCCAATATGAAAGCAACATATCCATAAACTGGGCATTATACTCGTCCCAGAGCAAAGAAGAAAAGTTGTTGAAAGAGAAAAAAGGCTCGCTTCTTATATCAACTTTCTCACTTTGTTCAAGATTCTATTACCCTGATGACAGACAGTAACCAGAATCGATACCAGCAAAGGATGGCTAATATGGAAAAAAACAGTAAGCACATAGATCCACAATCTGCAGCCAATTTACTAGGAAAAGCCACAGTTCGCAAAAATATATAGAGAACTAAAACCAAAGAAGAACAAGAGAAACGAAAAGATAAATAACAAGGCTTGGAGTTGGACTCACCATGCAAAAAACTAAACAGAGTACTTGCTTAGCCCTTTCTCTCTCTCTCTCTCTATATATTACAGACCAAAATCATTAACACTCTCAAGTCTCAAGCGGTGAAGGAGGAAACAAGAAAACAAACGATCTCATAAATGCTCGTTTAAGGTGTTGTTGTCACTGATGCAGTCACCTCCCTAAACAAAAGATTTCTCTTTTTCTCCTCGTCGTAGTTATTATCTGAGCCTCTCGTTTAAGTTTTAGACTTTTGTGCTTGCAAACTAATGTTTGAAAAGATTCTGCTTCCAAGCTTCATACGCTATGACCCCACATCACCAAGTTGCCATTTTTGGGCCTCCTAGTCCTCTGCTCTATTCTTCTCGCGCCAATTTAATGTCAACTGTCAGGAGCCCAAGTCAGAGAAAATAGAGAAGCATGAGTTGGGCATACGCTATATGCCAAGATGTAACCTTGAAACAAGTAAAATGAATATATATACATATATATAAGAAGAGGAGACTGTAGAGTGGAATCTGATTTCTTCAACTGGTTGAAAATGGAGCTGATGTGTGTGCCACTTCCTGCTTTCTTTAAATAGAAACCTGTCAATATGCTCGTCAACTCTCCCTCTCTCTAGTTTATTTTTTAATATTATAATATTCAGACCAGACAACTACCAGCTTGTGTGGGGTGGCTAAGCCGAACTTGTGTACAGTTAAAAATGTCAGCTTTCAGGTAAATGTTGGCCTAACAGAGGGGGGAAGAAAAACAGAAATATGGGATTGTCTTGTTCTTTCTTGCCAAACCATCCGACATTCGGAGGAGAAGAAACAAAATCGATCTAACACTCTCTGCCAGATTTTGTACTACTCTGTGCATTGTAGTGTATGTACAGAGGTGTTAAGATTTGGGATGAGCTCATACTCGAGCATTAAAGTATTATCAAAGTAGTCCATTTCCATTTTTCTATGCACCTAATACAAATACAATAATGGCAATTTATAATAAGAAAATTGATAGTGATAAGGTTGAGGCTTGTGTTTTATATTCTATAAAATATAAGATTCTAGTTGATTCTCCATGCTTATCCAAAGCTATAGGACTTCGTCAGACCTTTGGAAGTTTTAAGATTCTAAAACAAAGTTTGATCAGTGAAACAATGTAATGACATCCTAAAGATTGAAATTTGCTAACAACACTTGATTGGCCCTCTTTTCTTGACTCTTCCTTCAATTATCCTAATAAATTGTATGATTATGTTGGTGTACGACCTCACCTCTCGGCTTACTTTTCCAGGTTCGGGCATGAATTTGGGCTTTAGCAGGGTAAGATGGCCCATTATCATCCTCTACACAAATATGTTGGAAATCAATGGATGCCCAACAATGAACCAAACAAGTCGGCCCTGTCACTGTTTCAACATTGCAGAAGTATGCATGAAAAGGCATCAACCATCATTAGGTTCTGGTTTAGATGGAACATAGATAAATAAAATTAACGCAGAACTCGATTCTCATGAACAACAGTTCCGCAAAGATGTCATTACATGTTGCAATTATTAGAGATAACCTGGCAATTGGCAAAAGCAGAGTCTGTGTGATAACTATGTAACACAGCACAGCAATCACAGACTGACATGAAAATTGCGCTATTCAACTTTTACATTCTCCACAGTTAGTTAGTCTCTATCTTGGTCTTCTGTAATCGAAATTCCAACATCTTATCATCTTTCAAATGCTTGGCCTCACATTAAGACGAGATGCTATCTTCTGACCCAGAGATCTGTCAGCCTACATTGTGAGCAAGCCAGAGTAAAACATTAGCTGTCATCTCCAGTTAACAAGAAACAGTCAATAGTTCTTAATAAAGGGGTTTGGACGAAGGGGGTGTCTAACCTGAGACCAGTATGATACCCAGATGCTGCGGATCTCATGAGTAACTCGTGGGTCAGATAATGCGTCAACCCATCGACGGATGAATCTCTCTTGCCTGCATATAACAGAAAGGCCAAAGGAGATTGCCATGAGAAATCATACAATCTTCATTGCAGACTGACAGTCAAAATGGCGGCTTACCTGTCTGGTGCCCATGATCGGTATCTCTCTCCAGGCTGCTTGAAGTTGTTCTCCTTCTGAATAATGCACTGCATAAGCCATGGAAGCATAGTTGTTAGCATCCCACCAGTAGAAGCTGCATCTTTAAACAATCTAAGCACTCAAAACTGATCAGTAAATTCACCTCTTCAATAAACTACATATCAAACGATCTTTCACATTAAAACATTTCTAAACTATTATACACGGCTTTCAATCTTAACTCAGAAAGAAAAACATAGAAGAACATAACTGACCTTCTCACGCCTTCCACTACAAACAGCAGGAGGGATAGGGAACCTCTCAGCATGACGAACAGGGTCATACCTCGATGGGAAGTAATTGACCTGAAAATAGCACATAGCACAGGTTTAGAACAAGTAGCCAAAACCAAGTAGAAAATACCCAGCACAATAAATGTATTTGAATTCAGCATATATCTTGTCCCATGTTCGCTAAGGTAAATGAGCATATATCTTGTCCCATGTTCACTAAGGTAAATGAAAAATGATGTTAGGAGTGGTATTATGAGGTAACACAGCCAAACACCTCTTCGTCTCGGTGCATGAAATTCATGAAACCTTCATGGTGATTGTTATGATGAGAACATTTGGGAGCATTTGCAGGGAGCTGCAGATAGTTGGGTCCAAGACGGTGCCTCTGTGTATCAGCATATGAGAAGATACGAGTCTGGAGCAACTTGTCATCTGAATAGTAGATACCAGGAACAACAATGGCTGGGCAGAAAGCAAGCTGCTCATTCTCAGCAAAGAAGTTATCAATATTCTTGTTCAAAACCAAACAGCCAACTGGCTGCAGGGGCAAGATATCCTCAGGCCAGGTCTTGGTCACATCAAGTGGGTCAAAATCAAACCTGTCTTCATGATCAGGATCAATTATCTGGATATAAAGTTTCCACTCGGGATAGTTGCCAGCAGCAATGGAGTCATAAAGATCCTGAGTGGCATGGCTATGGTTAGCTCCTCCAACCTTAATGGCCTCATCCTCCAGGAGACACTTAACACCACAAGTAGGTTTCCAATGAAATTTCACGTAGTGTGCCTTTCCGGCTTTGTTAATAAGCATATAGGTATTAACCCCTGAGCCTTCCATATGTCTGTAATCCTGGGGAATACCCAGATCATCAAAAAGGAAGGTGAACATGTGCAAGCTTTCGGGATGATGGGAGAAGAAATCCACAATTCTCCAATTCTCCTGGATGTGAGACTTGGGGTTAGGTTTAAGGGCATGAACCATGTCTGGGAACTTCATTCCATCACGAATAAAGAAAACAGGGAAATTATTTCCCACAAGGTCGAAATTGCCCTAAATCAGCAAGCAAACAAGACAACATGAGAATGAAATTAGCAAGATTAATAGACAGAACTCATGGCATTGAACATACACATTGCTTAAAAACAAAATTAAAACATCAGAGAACTACCCACCTCTCTGGTGTAAAATTTCACAGCAAAGCCTCGAGGATCCCTCAAGGTTTCAGGACTTCCACGCTCGTGGATAACTGTTGAGAAGCGTACAATGACAGGAGTTTGCGCTCCTGGAGCTCGGAGGAAATCAGCACATGTAAGTTGAGAGATATCATGGGTGACCTCAAAGAAACCCTTTGCACTTGCTCCCCTAGCATGGACTACACGTTCTGGGATCCTTTCCCTGTCAAAGTTGGCAAGTTTCTCCAACAAATGATAATCCTCTAGGAGAATAGGTCCTATCAAAAGAAGAACAAAGAAATGAACTCTTCGTTCATTAATATGGAAACACCTACTCTGTAAGTATCAGAGCACAACAAAACCCCGTAAGAGAAGATAACATGTACGCTCAATAACAAGAAACAAGTAACGAGAACGAAAAGAATAACACTTTCAAGACATCCGGTTATATAATTCAACAAAACCACCAAATTTGGTATAATTCAGCAGACGATAAGAACTTCTAATCACAAGCACAAGGACGGCAACCAATACTGACGGTTTCTGTAAACATAGAGCTTTAAGAACAGACAACGAGTAGTTTTCTGTGACCATATAGCTTTAAGAACGTATAACGAGTTTAAGCATAACATTTACGCATATCAAAAGTCCAACGCAATCAAAAAATTATACCATTGAAAGATGAAAAAGCTACCTCGAGAGCCAACAGTGAGTGAGGAGTTGTTGTTCCAGACTGGAGCACCGGAGTTGGTAGTAAAGTAAGGAGAATTGTAAGCACTTGATGGGCGGTACTGTAAACAAACAGAACAAAGAACTCCATCAACAACAAAAGAAAAGAAAAATGAGAATAGACAACCCGGTCATCATCGTAAAGGTCGAAAGCTTGTCGACTAAGAAACAAAATCATCTCAACCCAACAAACATAGACAAGAAAAGCCAATTCACAGAATCCCAAAAAACAAAGAAAAATCAACCATTAGGTTCTCAACAAACAGATTCAATAAGAGAAACATGAAAACAGAGCATGCACATTCAGGTATAAGTACCATGAAAACAGAGCATGCACATTCAGGTATAAGTACCTTGTAAGGATCCATAGCGAACAGCGATTAGAGAGAGGCAGATAATACCATAAACAGAGATGAAACCAATTTGTCAAAGATTGAGAATCAAATCCCGGAGGTATTTATAGGATAAAAACACTCGTGGCACATACATCCACGTCTTCCAACTCTGTCGTCGTAATCCAGATATTTTATTTGTATTTCTTAAATTACTTGGCCTTAAAATAATATTTAAAAAATCAAGTCATACCTTGAATACGCCGCCGTTTTGAGGGGGAAAAAATAAATAAATTAACTAATTAATTAAGATAGTTTAAGAGAAGACGACATGAAGCGTCGATATTTAATAATAGGATACCTGTTTAATATTATGGTGTATTATTTTATCTTATAAATTCTAGTTATTTATTTATGTAAATTTTATGTTTATTTATGTAAAATTTATATAAAATT
>JANIHY010000002.1:271447-290049 GCA_027479065.1 Erythroxylum brevipes
ACACATTTAATCACACAAAGATTGAGGAACCAACTAGGTTACTCACCTGTAACTTCCGAGCTACTGCCTGGAAGTCCTAGCAATATCCGTGGACTGACGATCCAACGGTGTCTCTATAACAATTCAAACGAATTCTCATCACTAAATGCTCAATTAATTAAATTCGATAATGCACATGTCTTAATTCAAAATTGTACGATGCATGATCATGATTTTCCAGCGCTCTAATTCAATTCCGCTATCTCTCGCTTCACAATCCAAAATTCACTATTCACTAGGTCAACAATATCCATTGGTTTCATAAGTCTCCAATTTAAACTCCAATTAGTCAAAACATAACTCTTAAGTCGCACTAGAAACTACAATTAACTCTCTTTCGATAATTGCTATCTCATCAATTAAAATTCAACCTCTCAGTCTTTACCACAATTGTAGACCTCTTTCTCTAGTTCATAACGAATCATGAATCACCTCAATTGGAGGTCTACACCATAAGGTATGCTCAAAAGACTAAACTATTTCACTTCAGAATTTTCACCCCTCGCCGCGACGTATGGGTCCTTCGTCGCGACGTATGGGTCACTCGTCGTGGTGCTTAATACGGCTCGTCGCGGCGTACCACTTCGCCACTCGACGCGGCGTATCACTGATACAGAGGCAAAATGAACGTGCAGTTTAATTATGAATGCACCCAATGTTAACCCATCCAAATTACCGATATGCCCATCCCATCGATAACGGGATGTTACACTTTTGGCCATAACTTCTTCTCTAGACACCCAAATGAATTGATTCTTGAACCATTGGACTCGTAAGACATTGCCTTAATTCTCTACCAAAAAATATTTGGCCATCTGAAATCAATTGAGAAAGATTGAGTAAGAAACGTGGGACGGGTACAGTGAGTGTGCTCTTAAATTATGAACTGGGTTTATTTCCACTGAACATACTTCAGTGTTTTGATTGTAGCACCCCACTCCCGTAAGACTTGGACCCTACATCGATGATGGTCACTCATTGAGTTTGCAAAAACTCATCCACAATCTGGAATTATTTTGGCAACGGGTTTATTGTGATCGCAGAGTGATAGAAGAGGACGAGATCAATTGCGTCTGCATTAGTGTCTGAACGGTTTGTATGAAATTGTATTCCTAAATTTCTGTATAAATGTTTCAGACTTGTCTTAAATAACTGTTTCCGCATAATAGTTATAATGTATGTGTATGATTCAAAGAAAAAAAAGTTTTTCTGTGATTTGACTGAGTGATGTATCACGCCACCCCCGTAGGGCACGGACTCGGATATCACCATCGATGTCGGGTCTGGGTCTTACGGGAGTGGGATGCTACATTTAGTGGTATCAGAGCCCAGAAGTACTAACTTACATGGGAATTTTCTGAAATATAGGTCAAATCATATACAGTAAAGACATGTTAGAGCAGACCGTGGCAACTGATCCCAAATCTGAGTCCCAAGAGTATGAGTCTTACACATGAAAAAGTATTGAGTACATGTGTTAAGTGTTTCAGTGTGAAAAGAGAAACGAAATATCAGTATTTGAGCCAATGGGGATTATGGGCAATTGGAAATGGGAAAAGTACAATGCGAGGGTGCGAGGCCCAAGAGGCCGAGGCCCTTTTTGGGGACGCGAGGCCCGAGAGGCCGAGGTCCTACAGATTGTCAATAATATTCACATTGTACTGTGGGTGTAAACCCTTCAATGCGATATGAATGTGAAGACAGTGGTATGGGCCGATTTAGGAAAACAAGTGGTATAAAAGTAAATAATGAGGTTTCAGGTATAAATTGGATTGAAAGAAAGAGAAAAATTTTGTAATGCCCTAGAGGGGTCATTTTGGACATGGGAAGAAAATCGGTTAATAGTAATAAGAGTTAACAGTAGCATGAAAATGTGTCCATGTTTGATCAAAAGCTTAGGGATGACGAGGAAATAGTGATTCTGATGAGTATGCTCGATACAACGGGATAAATGGGATAAGAGGAAATGAGAAAAAGGCAAATAAAGATTCACTGAAATAGTACTGATATGAGCATGATTGAATGTATTATAGTGTAAGTGAGTAAATTGAGTTAAAAGAAAACGAAATGTGCCATAGTCTGGATAGGGTCAATGTATTCATTAGAAGAATATCGGTTAATATGATTAGAGTGTGAATTTGTATATGGCTATGTCAATGAGAAAAAAAAAAGTCAGGATGATCAGGTATTAAGATTCTGACTAGTATGACTGATAAAAGGGGAATAATTGGAAACGAGAAAAAGTACATGATCTGATAAGGTAAATATAGCTTCACTATATTCGTGTTGGTATGTATTATTGGGTATTGATATGGGACCAAAATGCATTGCCTTCAAAGGAAATAGAGAAGTAAGGTTATTGACAAAATGAATTGGAAATGGTATGATTAAAGTGTACAAGCCAGGTTGATAAGGAGATAACTAAGTAGATGTGGTTTTTAAATGTGACAATAGCTTGGGTACGGAGATGGCATTTCTTGATGTTTCTGCATTTATCATTCTAAATGGATTGGGAATAGGCGCATGGAAGATGAAATTATAGGAATATGATATTACAAATGTTGGAACGTGATTCGTAATAAGTGACTATAGGGACAATTAGGTATGTGTTTCGATTTGAATTGTTTTATGTATGTATCTTTGGAAAAGATGATGACTCAAAGGAGAAGAGTGAAAGCACTCAAAAATGTGCATGAGGAGTTGTTGTTTACAAAAAGGGAGTTAGATAAATGAAAGCCAAAAAGAATTTCTGTCAACATGTGTATTAGTATGAGGAACGAGTGCAAAGCATAATATGGGTTACCAAATCATAGGGTGAACCTTATTTATGGGCAGGAACGAGAATAGAAATGGTATCTAGAGTACATGGAAATGTTAGTATTACTAGTGGCTATGTTATTGAAATGTGATATAGATACATCTCTAGATAAGATAGTAAGAGTCCTGATGACATCTACAGGGTTGTATAGTATAAGAGATTACTTTTTAGTTCATTGAGCCCTAGTATCAAGGATACATTGATCAGAGAAGGCATGATATGTATTGACATTAATAAGATAGTAGGTAAAGTGGAAATTGATTTTTTTTTAAATATCGAGAAGAACCTATAAGTACTTAGGGACAATAGATGAGTGTCAATATCGAGGTTTGTTAAAGTAGTTTTTGATCTATGAGGATAGGGTTTTCCATGACGAGTAGCTGAGATCATAAGCTCTCCTCACATTTTAACAATGGAATCTGATAATTCTTCCATTGTCTAGAGGTCGAAAATCCCTTACCTGATATAATCGGGTTGGTTTCAGAAAGGAACTGACTGCTGTAATGAAGGAATTTTGAAGTGTAAAAAAAAAATTGTTGTTGACGTTGTGAAATAGCTAATTGTATAAGGAGATTTTGGGTAATTCAAGGAGACAATTTTGTTTATGTGGGGAGAATTTTGTCCTGCAACATAGGTTGTGAAAATGTGTGGGGCAACAAATATAAATGAGTAGGCATTGGTATGAGTCAATGGGAAATCTTTGGGAATTTGAACGAACTGTGAAATCTATCGAGAAATAGAATGTTTAATGAGAAATTGAGGATAACATGGGATCATATTACTGCATAGAGAAACTAATTACTCAAGGAATTTCATGAGCAATATAAGGGGTTATACCTATTGGTGTTAAATATGCTCTGATTCGATATTGTTATTAAAGGTTAATGGGACCTAAGCATAAGAATATCAATAAGTGACTATGATCTTAGTGAAGATGAATTTATGATTATGAGGAATTTGGTTGAAATGTATAACATGATTTTGGTGTTGCTAAAGATGAATTACTGCCTGAGTTAAAATTTAACCCATGATTTGGAAACTTTGCAACAGTAATTGGATTGAGAGCATAGAATCATGATGTGGACAAAATCACTTGAGTCATACAGTGACTAGACAGATTTGTAGAGATTGAGATATGACTAGAAATTGGAAAGATTGAAAGGATTGGGCTGGGGAACCTATGTTCCAATAAATAGTATCGGATAGAACACTATATAGTAAAGTACTATAATTATGGATACTGGGTTACTCGATCGAGTGCCATAAGGAGGGTATAGTGACGAGTTAATTGGAGCAAAGGAAATGGAGAAAAACCCAAAATTATGGATTTGGGGGATGTCGATGATATCGACACCTATGTATTACCATATAAAGAAAGGTCTTAGTTGGGGACCTCAAAAGAGCAATTGGTAACTAAGAATGTGGATTTGAGTGAATATGTTCGAATAAGTTCAGGTAATGTAAGTGATGCATTCCATCCCAATAATGCATGGAATATGAAGGAGTTGTGATTGAGTCGACTATTAGTAGCGTTGTCACGTAGAGCTATGCTTCATGACTTTATTCTGATTTGACTGAGCCTACGGACCAATATTCTGATTTGACTGAGCCTACGGGCCAGTATTCTGATTTGACTGAGCCTACGGGTCAGTATTTTGATTTGACTGAGCCTACGGGCCAGTATTTTTTGTTTGATTAAGCCTACGGGCCAGTGTTTTGACTAAGCTTGCGGATCAGTATTTTTGTTTGTATGAAAGGCACTCAATCCCAACGATGAGAACAAATGTGAGTCTTACTAATGGCATTATGAGGGAATTTATGGCTAGGTTGGTTTCAATCCGATTTGTGTGTGTACCTGTAATTAGGAGTAATGAGTTGAATGTTCTGAAAATTCAATAAAGACATATGGAAGAAGTACGATTTCAAAATAATGAATGGAAAGATCAAGGGATTACATCAATGATAAGGCTATAAGGGAAACATCGAATATAAATGATGACATTCGAAATAGGACATAGGAGATAATAGTACCCCTACCTTTTTCTGTGTCAAAATGAAATTTCGAGGATGAAATTTTTATCAGGAGGGGAGAATTGTAACATCCCGTCACTGATGGGATTGATCAAATAGTAAATTTGGATTGGATCATGTTTTTGTGCACAAAATTGTACATGCACTTGTGACAATTCCTGGCTTTGGTGTTTTTGTGAAAATGCAGAATTGTGTAATTGAGAAATTGAATTGGAGTGCTTTATGAGAATTCCCCAGAAAATTGCAAATTGGGTGTCGATGAGATTTCCGGTACTGAAAATGACTGTACATTGGACACTCCAATTAAAGACATGATTTAGAAATTTTGTTTTAGCTTGAGCTATGAAAAATTGGAAATTGATAGGCATGAAAACGAGTGACTCGGGAAGATTGTGAATTTCAATTCTGTCCCAAAGGGTCAGAATTTTTGAATTGAAATAGAAAAGTTATAAGAATTTGGTATGAGGGCAATTTGGGCAAAATACTTAAGAGTAAAAGGCTTAAGGTTAAAGGAAGGGACAAAATTGACTTTTCATTGTTAAAATGGGTATAAAAAGGAAAATTAGGGTTGATGAAAGAAAAGAAATGGGAAAATGCCGTGAAGAGGAGGAGAAGAAGAAAGGGATTTTCGATGGAATTATGAAGATTTTAAGGAATTTGTGAGCTAAATCAAGTAAGTTTAAGTATCCTTCCTCTTGATTTGTTGATTGATTTATGTATAGTGATCGTGGAGTGCCAGTTGAGATAGGGATCAGTTGCGTCTGCATTAGAGTGAAGACTTTACTTATACGTTGTTGTGTATTTTTTTATGAGGACCCTTGTGGTCATTGTATCTACCAGATTGGTTATGTAAACTGTTTTCCGCAACATACATATATGTAAGTGTATGATTGTTTCAAAACAAATTTTTGTACTGTAATTTGACTCAGTGATGTATCATCCCATCCTCGCGGGGCGCGAATTCGGATATCACCATTGATGTCGGGTCCGGGTCTTACGGGAGTGGGGTGTTACAAGGATTTTGTACCAAATGATGACTAGGGTCAGCACAATTATGGCAAGTATCCTTCCATAGACGATTGAATTTCGTTTCAGGTTTTTGTTTTTCCTTTTTTTTTAATTTTACTTATATTTGATGTTTATGTTAAATTCTATATATGTAATATAATTGTAAATTTTTTTATTTCAGGTTTAACTTCTAATTGATTGTTTTCTCATCATGAATTCTTGTTGTAAATTGTAATTGTTTGAGAGTTAAGGATATTTATTGTTCTTTTTATTGGATGTTTTGATATAATTATTATTTATTAAAATGATGAAATTATATTATTGTAATATTTTACATACTTTGTATTATTCTTAATTTTATATTTGTAAAAAGATGATTGTCTTTTTTCATATTAATTGTGGTTATTATTTATATGTTAAATATTTAAAAATTATTATTATTTTATATTAATTATGATTATTATTTATTATTATAATTTTTTGAGACAAGGTTGATGTAAACTTGTAAAGTATACATTATAACTGTACAATATATAAACTATTTTGCAAATTTTAAAAAATTACAAGGACTATTTCATAAATTTAAAAAATCATGCGAGCAACATCCGATATTGACTAGTACTGTGCCAGAATCCAATTCAGTACTAAATCCTATAATGTATTTGCAACTCAGCTAAAACGCTCCTATAGGCCAACTCCTTATTGCCAAATATATCCATCTTGTCAAAATAATTTTTGCTTGGTTAAAAAATGCCTAATAAATTATTTGCCAAACAAGGCCTAAATCTACTACGTTCCTAAATATTGATACAAGCAAAATAATTTATGCTCAACTAACCAGATCTTGTATAATTTTTTTCAGATTCAACTAATTATGATAAAATAGTTTTAATTTAATTTAATTGAAATCAAAATTAAAATTAAAATTAAAATCAAGTATTTATAGATATAGTCATTATAATAAACTTGGTCTAAATTTATTTTTGATCAAAATTTCATATATTAGATCAAAACGTTATCTTTTACGATGAATTTAATTAAGTCATAAATCTAAAATTTGACTCAAATTTTATTTTTATTTAATTTAAAATTAGATTAAGTTTAATTTGAATCCAGCTCTTTAATCATCCCAAAGACCAAAATAATTTCTCAACATAGTCTCCCAACTATTAAAATTCTCATTATTTAATTTCAATTTTTAAACAATTTTTAGTTGAAAAATAACTACAATTTCTTTTTCTCTAATGCCAATTCCAAAGAAGAAAATAAACAGAACAAAAAGTAAAAGGATTTAATTAAATAGAGTTCACGGATTCCAAGGATTAAATTGACTGTGTCCGAAAAAATGGCATGAATCCTCAATCTTCAAATTAGTGTGCCAACTTTATCCTATTTGATCCAAGCCATTTATTTAATGGGCCTTCAAAACGCCTGCCAAGTTTCACATTCCCCGACCAAAGCTCCAAACCATAAACACATCAGTATGCTGTGTACATATATTACGTGGCCTGCTCAGTTTGACGGTAAATAATCTCTTTCATGTGCAAGTTTGAGCAAAGATGGATCCTTCCCATGAGGTAATTTGAAACAGACAAATGAAGGCAAACCCCACCATCCAAAGTTCTGTTCCCTTTTTCCAAGACCCAAATGAATATATATTTGATAATTAAAGGACTCAACTTTACCTGGGATAGATTCCCTCTATGGGTTATTGCATAAGATAAGACAACCCAAGTGATTGAGTATGAATATGAATCAAATTATAGTGTTTACTTGTATTTGATAGTTAGTTGGCAGAAAGTTACTGTTTTTTTAATCTTTTAGTTTTGTTTCTTAAGAAGGATTAATTGATGCGGCTGTTTTGTTTTCTTCTGAAAATGTTTGGTTGGATATTTTTTGTCATGCCACTGGCTATGGATAAGTTTGTGGTGTAGGATTGACGTGGAGTTTCTGATGGACACTTAACAGCTGTTCGTCGTTGGGTTTAGATTTTTTAACAAGGCGGGTTCTGGCTTTTTCTGACTGCCTTTCTGATAGCGATGCTTCAATAGTCATCGATTTTTTTTTCTTTTAGCCAACAGTTCTATTGTGAATTATTAGTCAAGTTTGATCCTTTTCTTTTTTGTCTTTTCACCAAGTGGGTGTCATGGGATTCGTTTATTAGACAAGTTGAATTTTTGGAGCTACGAACTTGTTAATATCTCAAGTTTCTATCTTTGCTTCATTTTTTAGTTCATACTCTTGGATTTTGTTTTATCTTCAGCTGTTCATTATTTGGGGATAGACAAGGTGGAATCTCTTTCAGCGTCTGAAGGTGGTGGTAGTTCTATAAGTATTCAGATCGTTTAGTTGAAGTCACAAGGGAGTGAAGAATACTGGTTTTTTCCTGGAAACAGAAATGGTAGAAGAGAAAGAGAAGAAGTTCCTCACAGTAGCACCCTTCCAGTGTGCTTGGAGAAAGGATTTGAAGTTCAGGGAAGCAGGTAGAGGGTGTGTGGCTTTTGATGCTTTTGCTCACAATGATGTCACTGTGGTATTCAGAGAGAATGTTGGAAGCCAGCATTACCACTATAAAAGGGACAATAGTCCTCATTATACTGTTATACTTGGGAGTCACAGGAATCGCCGGTTGAAAATTGAGGTAGATGGGAGGACTGAGGTTGATGTGGAAGGCATTGGACTTTGCTGCTCTTCTGCATTTCAAAGTTATTGGATCAGTATTTATGATGGGCTGATCAGTGTTGGCACAGGAAGGTATCCTTTTCAAAATCTTGTATTTCAGTGGTTAGATTCCACACCCAATTGCAGAATACGGTATGTTGGGCTTAGTAGCTGGGATAAACATGTAGGGTATAGGAATGTCAATGTGTTGCCATTTCCACATAATCATTTGTCCTTATGGAAGCAAGTTGATTCTGGAGAATATGAGGGCCAAGAGGATGATAAAGAGGAGTTGGAACATGAGAAAAGTTATGAGAAATGGGGACTTGAAAATTTTCTTGAGAGTTGGGAACTCTCTGATGTTGTCTTCATTGTGGGTGTGGAAGAAAGGCCTTTTCCAGCTCATAAGGTGATCTTGAAAGCATCTGGTACTTTTCCTCTGAGTTTGTCAAAGGAAGATGTTATTTTGCTCCAGGATGTGTCTTATCCAATTCTACGTGCATTTCTTCAATATATCTACACAGGGAAGACTCAGGTATCTTTTCCCACCACCTATTATGGATTTAATGGTCAGAAGGATATTCATTTGCCTTGAACTCTTTTACTCACTGGACAGTTTGTTTTGTTTCTGTTTTTATGATATAGATATCCGAATCCCAGCTGAGTTTGCTATGGGCTTTGAGTTTACAATTTGAAGTGATGCCACTGGTGAACCAGTGTGAGGAGACTATGGAAAGGTTTAAATTTAACAAAAAGCTGCTTGGATATGGAAAGTCTGTGGAATTATTGTATCCAAACAGTCGGCCTCATTATTGTACAAGCTTTCCCTCAGGACTCCCAGTAGACGCGCAGAGGCTCAAACAGTTGCATTCGTCTGGAGAATATAGTGATGTTTGCGTTTACATTGATGGTCACGGTCTTGTTGCTGAGCCTCATAAACTTATTCTTAGTTTATGGAGTGTGCCATTTACGAAGGTTACCATACTTTTACTTCCTCTTAATGTCGGTCCTCAAGTCCCTTGTGTATTTGGGGATGCTAGGACAAGATTTTTGATCTAAAGTTGCTGCAGATGTTTACATTAACATAACAGGCACAAGTGTGGTTTTATTGAATGCATGGACAATCAATCTGTAAAGTTTAAGTTTCATCGAGTTGTGGTGGATTGTGGAATTTGTGGTTCTTTAGTGCTCTTTACTACTGGTGATGCGTAATCTCTAGGAAAATGTTCTAATTCCATTTTATTTTTCCTGTTCTTTTGACTCGTAGTGTTTTTTGTCCATAACAATGGCCGATTTGAAGAGGTGAGGTGTTGTGACAATAGTGTGATCTGCGAAATACTTCCTTTTTAAATAGAATACGAACTTTAGGATGTTGTTTCCTTGTTTTATTGATATTCATTTTATACCAATCTGCCTGAGGTTTATCATCAGCAATGTTGGTTGTTTTGATTCGTAATGAATTCATTTTTTAGTCAATTATCTCTAATAAATATCTTACAATATCAGATGTTCACCAACGGAATGATTGAGAGTAGATCCTCTGAGATTCATTTAAGTGAAGTGCCGGCAGAAGCATTCAAGATCATGCTCGAATTCATGTACACTGGGGAACTTAGTTTGGAAGATACAACTGATTTTGGAACCTTGTTACTGCAGCTTCTCTTATTGTCTGATCAATTTGGAGTTACTCTTCTTTATCAGGAGTGCTTCAAGACACTCTTGGAATGTCTTTCTGAGGTAGTTAACTCGTTTCTTGACAACTAACCTATTGAAGCTTTTCCTTTTTGCAATCATACGCTATTTACTGTTACAATATGTTTCTTGTCTGTCTAGAACTAAAAGAATGGAGGCGTGACTTGCGGTTTTGGGACCTCTGTAAACAAAAGAACAGATCCCTTTTATTATATGGAATATAAGATATTTGATACCTTTCATGTACATATTATATGCAGGGATGGAGTTCTCCTAGTGGAAGAAGGTCATACTACAAGAGTTTTTGTATTATGCACAAGTTTAATGGACGACGAACCAGACGAATTTGGCAAGTTACTTGGGCTATGGCTTATAAAGCTAACTGTTGACTTTGTTGCAGGAGTCAGTATGTCCAATTCTGGAAGTGGTTTCATCAATTCCATCATGCAAACTCATTGAAGAAACCTGCGAGAGAAGATTTGCAATGCACTTCGACTATTGTACAACTGCAAGTCTTGCCTTCATCTTGTTAGATGGGACAATTATCAGCAGCATCATTCAGGTGCTCCTCTTTTTTCCAATTAGTTTGGATAATAAGATAGAATTAGAACTCATTTAGTGTTTCTAAGAACACAGTACAAATGGTCCAACAATTTAAGGAGGATAAGAAGATCCATTGTGGAGACCACAATACATACTTGGAGGGTTGGCTTTGCACTAATTTGATCGTCAAGATTTTTGGAATTGACAGTTTGGATAATTTCTTATTCTACAATTTATCGCAGAAGTTGTCGGGGTGAGGATGGGATTTGTAATTTGGAAAGTAACGTGAAGATAGTATCTAGTGCATATCTAAAATGTTGGAAGCATTGAATGGAAGATTAGAGGTGGAAATTGTACAAATTTTATCATTTTTATTGTCAATGATCTCTGGCAGAAGAAAAGCCTAAGATCGATAACTCAATTGGAAGTATTTGTTTGTGATATTGGCAAGCATGTACAACAGTTTGAAACGCTCTTTATAAGAAATAATGGTTTTGCAGCATCCAGAGCTGACTGTGACATCAGAAGAAAGAGTTCTCAATGCAATTCTGATGTGGTGCATGAGAGCCAAGGATGTGTGTGGGTGGGAAGTGGTGGATGAACTGATTGCAAATTCGAGTCCTGAGTTCCTTTTCAAGGAGAGACTTCAATCACTTAACGACCTGCTGCCATTTGTGAGATTTCCTTTGATGCCATGTCACTTACTCAAAAACGTAAGTCGGGCATGGATTTAGTTATCTCGATAATTTCCTACATTGAGAATGAGAGTTTGAGCTTGTGCTAACTGTATTGCAGTTGGGAGAAAGCAACATGTGCAGGCACATTGAAGTCTTGAATTATCTTGTAAGTAATGCATATTTTCAGAATATACGGTCGTTAAGAAAAACTTCGACATGTAAGTAATGCATATTTCCCTCACTTCTCTTTCATGCCAATGATAGGTGAAGGAAGCAATTGATTTTGCTGATACTGGATTGGCAAAGCTGGGGAAGGACAAAAAGTAAGTAATTACCATATGTTTGGTCTATGCTCACTTCTTTTGATCTTCTTTGGTTTTTGGATCATATTTTGAACCTGGTGCAAGTTAAGCATAATGTAGCTAAACAGTGTCACGTTGATGGAAATGGCGCCTTAAGATTCACCTGTCTCCTGAATGGGTTCCTATTCTGTTGTTTGTTGATATTTATTCTGTCTCTTGCTCTTACGCTAGTTGATCTGATCAGATCAAATGAGATCTTTTATAGCAAAAGTATAGAAAGCAAAACTCCATTTGGAAATTGACGCAGCTTGTTCAATGATGGAACTAGAGTCTTGTTTCGAAGCCTAACTTGCCGTTTTCATTAAGGATTTGTCTTCTGGTTGTTAAGTTCCTTGTCACCTTTGGTTGTTTATTTTGTTTGTTGATGACATTTAAGATCATCAAGTCTTGCTAAGAGATGGCGCTAATGTTGGTCTTGCATTTTATAGCATAAGGTTCGAGCATAGACGGTCTAGTTATAAGGAACTCCAGTACATTTGTGATGGTGATAGCAACGGAGTGCTGTACTTTGCTGGCACGTCTTATGGGGAACATCAATGGGTTAATCCTGTTCTAGCTAAGGTGAACTTTTTATCATTCATCAACCTTTTTTATGACAATCTCTTGATAGATCTGTTAGGACATGGATGCTGTGGAGCATGTGATTTAACAGGTTAAGTGAACGTTGCAGAGGATCACTATCACAGCTAGCAGTCCCAATTCAAGATACACTGATCCTAAGGTTTTAGTATCAAGAGTATACCAGGTACCATAAGCTTAAGAAAAACCATAAAACTCCTGTTTGTTTTAGTTTGTATGCTTTGGTGATTGAATTGTGTTGCCATCTCAGGGCACGTCCTTTACCGGTCCTCGGATAGAAGAAGACGGGAATAAGTGTGCATGGTGGATGGTTGACATAGGCCAAGATCATCAGGTTTGAATCAATCAACTACTAACCTTTCCATCAACTTGCTGCATGCATAATACATCTCAATTCATGCAGCTTTTGTGCAATCACTACACCTTGCGACAAGACGGGTCAAGAGCCTACTCAAGGTTTTGGAATCTTCAGGTAAAAAACCTGAACATCATTCATATCAGAAGAGGATTTGTTGCTTCTTTTTTTTCTTTTTTGGAAAGAATGAGGATTTGTTGTTCTCAATGTTTTTTTGTTAAAATTTTGTCTCTCTCTAGGGTTCATTGGATGGGAAGAGTTGGACAAACCTGAGAGTACATGAGAATGATTCTACAATATGCAAGCCAGATCAGTTTGCATCATGGCCTATAAGTGGTCCTAATGCTTTATTGCCCTTCAGGTTTTTCAGAGTTGTTATGACAGGACCCACGGCTGATGCCTCCAATCCCTGGAATCTATGCATTTGCTACCTGGAACTTTATGGCTACTTCCGTTAATTTTTAGGACCTGACATTCCAGGCTTTACATATACACTCATCTGCATTTCCTGTTTTCCTTCCAGGAAAATAAAACTATTCGCATCCTGTTATAGTTCCTTTTTTGATGTTAACATCTCATAAATGTTTCAGTTCATACGCTATCAAATAAAATCCGATGTTTCATACCATGACTAATATTGTTAAATTCTATTTTTTTACTACTAAATATTTACAGAAATGGAATATCATGAATAACCGGTGGCCTTGAACTAGATCTAAGAACTTCCAAGGTCCACCATTTTTAACAATGCATTATAAACATTGGCTAAATGAATTAGATTGATGATAAAAATCACAAGGCCAGAATCATTAACCAATACGTATGGCAAAGACTTTCCATCTAAACTTTGATCATTGGAATAATCCATGTCCACCGAACATTTTGGAGGAATATAAACAATTTCAACCTGTTCACTCATGAACAAAAACAGACATCCAAATTGAATGCATCCATACAATTTGCTACGACCCTAGATAATATGTTCCATTTCTCCCTTTCAAAGCAGTTCAACAAAGCGTAAACCTTTAACCACAATTTTTAGGTTCTCACAGGTAGGAATATCATAACTTAGCCAGCCGTTAAGAAATTCCGTAGATCTAAAGCCAGGTGGCGTGCACACAGATTACCTCCTAACAGGAGGCACACCACCTCTACCAGGTGCTGCTCCACGTCCAGCAGCTTGAGCCTGCATTAAACTCCAAGAATGAGCCAGGCAGCAATGCAACAATATAGAGGGGAAAGTCGGATAGTAGGAAGGAACAAGAATTAGTTCTTGTTCTCTGGCAGGTTAAGCACAAATAAGATTAACTAGCAACTCTCTGCGACTAAAAATAGTCCATCTTTTCCACAAGTTAATCACAGGTAGAAACACTTGCTTTCGCACAAAAAGGACCAAGTTGAATGATCTTTATGGGTACTAGAAGAGTGTCAAAGAAAAGAGCTAACTGCTAATGCAAGAGAATGCACTAAACTGACCTTAGCCCGCATTGCGACAGATCTGCCCCTTCCAACTCCAAGTGATGCACTTTTACCCTTGAAGTTGCAAAAGACACGATTTAGAATTCACAGAGCAAATGCAAGCTTAAACGACCATAACTGACGGTAGGGGAATACCTTGATTCTAGCATCAAGGCGTTTGAACATGGGGGCGTTCTTTAGCATATCTGGTATGACCATAAACCTGTTGAAAGTTCAGAATAACAGTCACAAACTGCAATGTTGCATTTTTTCTCGTTATTCTAATCACTAATATAAAACTGTTTCATATGACAAAATGTAGCCAAAGAAGAAAAGTTCACATTCAGATACCTGACTTTACTTCCTCGAATAAATACATGCTCAAGCTGTGAAACCTTCCCATCCTGAAAAAGGGAATTATCGAACTAAGACACAAATTGAGAATCATGCAGCTAAATGTCTGAATAGTCAGGTTGAAACAAGTCAGATCCAACTATTTATAGAAAATTGACAGCAGTAGTCCAAAAATGATCAAAGATCTCTGTAAGAACCAGATACAGTTGAGAAATAAAACAGGAATCATTAGAATTGGGCACATGCACATTGGTCTCAAACAACTACAAGAACATGAAATCACATTTCATGAGGAGAATAGAAGTGAAGGCAATTTCATTCGTCTTTCTGATTAATTACTGAAATGCGATTGACTTCATTCACAAATTCCCGTAGTAAATTTGCAGAGCAAGCACAACTTGAAGTCGAAATTGCCAGGCATTAGTACCTACCTTTACTAACATCTTCCACACGAAACCTAATTCCCCCCAACAAATCTTCAAACGCAATCCAATCCTTATAATGCAAAACAGTTCAACGAGTTGACAAGGTACGTTACAAGTAAAAAACTCAAATTTAGGCTTTTGGAGAAAGACGCGGATGCAATTTGACAAAGAAAGAACCAACCAAAATCAGTCGAAAATCAAAAACATCTGGAACTTAAAGGGGCGATTAAAAAGGGAAAATCCCCAAAAAAATAACATTTAACATTGCCAAACAAAGAAGGAGAAAAGACGAGTACCCTAGCTGTGTAAGTGATGTTCTCGAGTTGGCAGTTCCAGTTATCTTCACACTCCACCATGCTACCTCTGTAAAGCTCTCCACTTTTGAGCTCCACAGTCACTATATGCCCTGAGGCTTCGTGTAGTAGTTTCACCGGTATACCTAAGCTTCTGCTCATCTCTTCCTCTTTTCTCTTGCTTGCAAAGCCCTAATTAAGCCCCACACTCAACCTTAACAGGAGACCGATTGAGTTAGTGACAAAATAGTTATTCTCTTACGAATAATGGGCATTTTCGTCATTTTCCTTCTCAATGTTCTTAATTCTACCAACTATGCTTTGCTGGATTTTGTTTCCTTCCTCGGAATCCAAAACACGGGACTAAGAAAAGCAACGGCCCAGATCCTTCCCTGTAGACATCCACAAGCCGTACGTGTCGTTCCCAGATATGTACCTCAACTCTTTGATTGGGTTCTTAAAAGTTCTTAGTTACAGAAAGTGTGTGAAATGAGGCGTTGTAGAGAAAGATGTTGAGTTGTTTGGTTCAGTTTCCCGCGCCTGCTGTAGCCAGAATTTCGAAGAAGGTGATTTGATTTTCTAGTAAATATTGAATCTTTACTTTGCAAGGAGTGCATGCAACTGATAAAAGTCGTTACTTTGTCATCTTTTTAACTAATCAGGTTGATGGAAACAACAAGGCCCGTATTTCTAAGCAAACTTCAGTTGGGGTGACTTTGGGTTACGATAAGTATCTTGGCCATCGCAATATCGGTTTCTCTTCAAGAGCTTCTTCGAATCAAAGGGTATGTTTGATATTAGCATGACATCCACGAGCGGTCTGATCTATGGCTTCTTTTTATGTAAAAATGTAACATTGTTTTAAATTGTCAGTTGCAGCATGGATTCAAAACTTCGGCAGTCTTGATCGATGATGACTCGAAGATGACAAGCATCGAGCAAGACGTAGAAAACATTCCTATTTTGGGAACGGATTCTGGGTTGGCACCATTTAAAGATCACTTCAAGTATAGAGTGAAGAGATATGTGGATCAGAAAAAGCTTTTCGAAAAATATGAAGGTGGTCTTGAAGAATTCTCTAAAGGTAATCGTTCTTGAAATTAACCCAAAATTTTGAGTTTGATTTCATTTTCAGTCGGCATCAGTATATGTCATTATGCTGCGAATACATGTGTACATGAGCTGTGGCAGGTTTTTCGCATATGACAAATCATTATTCAACGGTTCCCTCTATTTAATATTTTGGATTTTTTTTTTCTGATTATTGATTTGTTCTATGTTGTTTCTTCATTGAAGACTAGTTATATTTTTATACTTGATTGCTAGTCATTATGCAGTGTTCAACTCTTTGCTTCTATAGGTTATTTGAAATTTGGATTCAATAGAGAAGAAGGAAGCATTGTCTACCGTGAGTGGGCCCCTGCTGCTCAGTGAGTTGTTTGTGTTATAGCACCAAAATACAAGTTCCTGAATGGTTTTGACTTTCTTACAGAAGATGTCTGCTGTATTATGTAGGGAAGCACAAATTATAGGAGACTTCAATGGTTGGAATGGATCCAATCACAGGATGGAAAAGGATCAATTTGGTGTATGGAGTATTAGGATACCTGATTCTAATGGACATCCTGCCATTCCTCACAATTCAAGGGTCAAATTCCAGTTCAAGCACAACAATGGAGTTTCTGTTGATCGAATTCCAGCTTGGATTAGATATGCAACTGTGGATCCTACAAGTTTTGGGGCGCCATATGATGGTGTGTACTGGGACCCTCCAAGTTCAGAAAGGTGCCAATTCTTCACGCTTCAGTTCTATGTTTATTTTCTGTACAAAAGAGATCCCAAGCAAATAAAGATCATATGCCACAAAGAATCCCACCATGTAAAAGATAAATCCTTGTCTGGCTACTCTTGTGAAAATTTGAAATTTTGGTTGCATATTTAGTCCTAAATGTATGATCTGTTGGATTTTCCTATGAGCACTCAATTGTGAAAACATAAAAGATTACCACCTTGATTATTTACTACATAATGCTAACTTGTTCAACAGCCATGGGAGCATGGAGGGGACTTACCAATTGTTCTTTTGATCTTTGGTTGTATTAAAATAAGTTGTTTCTTGACCCATTCTTTCTCTGAATTTGTAGGTATCAATTTAAATACCCTCGCCCTCCAAGGCCCAAGGCACCACGCATATATGAGGCTCACGTTGGAATGAGTGGCTCGGAACCTAGGGTTAATTCTTACAGAGAATTTGCTGACAATGTTTTGCCTCGTATTCAGGCGAATAACTATAACACAGTCCAATTGATGGCAGTGATGGAGCATTCTTATTATGCATCTTTTGGGTATCATGTCACAAACTTTTTTGCTGTAAGCAGTAGATCTGGGACGCCTGAGGACCTCAAGTATTTGATTGATAAAGCTCACAGCATGGGCGTATGTGTTCTGATGGATGTTGTACACAGCCATGCAAGTAATAACGTCACTGATGGACTTAATGGCTTTGATGTTGGCCAAGGCTCGCAAGATTCGTATTTTCATACGGGAGATCGTGGCTACCATAAACTATGGGATAGTAGACTGTTCAATTATGCTCACTGGGAAGTTCTTCGTTTTCTTCTATCCAACTTGCAATGGTGGCTTGAGGAATTTAAATTTGATGGGTTTCGCTTTGATGGAGTAACTTCTATGCTGTACCATCATCATGGAATCAACATGGCTTTTACTGGAAACTATGAGCAGTATTTCAGTGAAGACACAGATGTTGATGCTATTGTTTACCTGATGTTAGCAAATTGTTTGATACATAACATTTTACCAGAAGCAACTGTGATAGCTGAAGATGTTTCAGGTATGCCTGGACTTGGTAGTCCTGTCTCTGAGGGAGGAGTCGGTTTTGACTACCGCCTAGCAATGGCCATCCCTGATAAATGGATTGATTACTTAAAAAACATGAGTGATAATGAGTGGTCAATGAAGGAGATGTCGTGGAGTTTAACTAATAGGAGATACACAGAGAAATGTATTGCCTATGCAGAGAGCCATGACCAAGTATGTCATTTCATTTTCTTGTTTATTTCATAGTTACTATTTTCACTCTGACTCCTACATCTCCTATTGTAGCTTGAATTGACTACTATAAAGGATGGGAAGAGAGAGAAATTGATAGTACCACAGATCCGGACAGCACTATGGGTCCTAAACCCATAGTGACTTAATCTATGAGAAAGAGGGAGAAGGGTCTGGACATGGGCCTCAAACCCATGTTGACTCATTCTAGAAGAATCGGGAGGGTGAGTTAGCTAAC
>JANIHY010000002.1:290149-304577 GCA_027479065.1 Erythroxylum brevipes
TTAAAGCTTGAGAGGGCCATTAATGGCTGGAGCTTAGCTCTTGTGGTTTACACTACGAGACTATAGCTATATATATATATATAAATAATAACATACCTTATTTTCTTCCATTAACGTATCAGAAATCAGCTAGAAACTAGCTTATTGCATGTCTTCCTTTTGTTGATATTTTCGTTTTTGCAGTCTATTGTTGGTGACAAGACAATTGCATTTCTGCTAATGGATAAGGAAATGTACTCTGGCATGTCCTGTCTGATGGATCCTTCTCCTGTTGTTGACAGAGGGATAGCTCTTCATAAGGTTAGTTTATTCTGCATTATGAGCTCCTTTCTATGTTGATTATATTACTTTTTGCTGCAAAAATAGTTTCAGACTTCTTCAGTCGTGTATCGTTTTGACTTCTTCTGTGAGGTCACTATGTCATGCTCAGCTCCACTTGAATGGTTGAATCAGATCCATTTTGCTATTTGGCTCTGATGTGTAATTTTGCTCCATAAAACATCTACTGACTTGATACAGAAACCCTTGATTTATTTTTGATTTCTCATTATTGAACCTATATTTGCAGATGATTCATTTCATAACTATGGCATTAGGTGGTGATGGTTACCTTAATTTTATGGGGAACGAGGTAAGCACACTGTCACATTCCTGCTTGTGAGGTCCTTGTATTATTAGTGGTATATACCGAGCTACTATTGTTATGTAAAAAATGGTTAGTCAGAAGTGCAAATTTTCTTAGATCAGAACATCAAATAGTATAAGATGAGTCAGGTTGATCATTTCAGTTGTTGGAGATTACTTTTTAATTAAGTGTGAACACATTAAGAAAGATGGTTAGAAAATGACATTAAACTTATGCATTTTAAACAATTAGTTACGTCGAGAGTGTGACAGCAAGTATGGAAAAATTGTATTTCATTTTTTATTTTTTATGCAGCTAATAGGGTTAATCCACCTTTCTTCCAAAAAATGCTAGACGTGTAGAATGGTAGTAGCTGCTTTAACTTTGAGTTGTTTTTCTGAATGCTTAAGTTTGGCCATCCTGAGTGGATTGACTTTCCAAGAGAAGGCAATGGGTGGACTTATGACAAATGCAGACGCCAGTGGAATCTAGTTGATACTGAACACTTGAGATACAAGGTTTGAGAATATTATTTTACCTTTTGAAGTTTTCTTCAAACTTGTCCGATGGTACATTTCCCATCAGTTTACTGATACTTTGTCTTTCCTTGTTTAATTTCACTTTCACTCCTATGGCGTGGTATTTATGTTTAAATTTGTTTACATGCCTGGATTTGTTTTCAGTTCATGAACGCATTTGACAGAGCCATGAACTTGCTTGATGAAAAGTTTTCATTTCTCGCATCACCAAAACAAATTGTGAGCAGCACAAATGAAGAAGATAAGGTATATATAAGATAAAATGACACCCTCACTTATTAGAAGCATAGTGTGAAAGACCATGAGCAATTCGGAAAGAAGAAGGGGGTGCAACTTTTGATTCTGAGTTATGGAAAGATTTACCTTGTAGTTCTTACGTTAGTATTCTCCTAGTCCTAGGTATGATCATTAGAAACTTCACAGGTTGAATGTTAGAATAATGGGTAGTTTTCTGTTCAGCTGAAGATCACCCTGCAGTGAACCTGATCTGTTTTAGGAATAATATCCCGAGAGATTATTAGTATTTAATATTTAATCTCCAATTTGTTGTTGTTACATTAGTTCGATCCAACATTGACTTGTTGACTTTACCTCACAGGTTATTGTCTTTGAACGGGGAGATCTGGTTTTTGTGTTCAATTTTCATCCAGAGAATATGTATGAGGGGTGTGTATACTTGAATATGGATCATGATCTCTTCATCCTATTACTGGCTGTGGGTCACCAGTTGCCATTTGTGCTGGTCAGTTGATAATAATTTTTTGAAGAATTTATTTTCTGAATGTCCTGAAACATGCAGGTACAAAATTGGTTGCGACTTGCCTGGAAAGTATAGAGTTGCATTAGATAGTGATGCTTGGGAATTTGGCGGGCATGGAAGGGTAAGGCGTAAGGTTATTTTGATCTTTTGAGAAGTCCCTTAATAGCATGCTGGACGTAAATATGATTGCTTATCTTCTTTCGGTTCACAACACAATATAAACACTAAAGGGGCAAACCACATTGACAACCACATGATTTCATGACTGATGTTATTTGCCAAATAAGAATTAATTGGTTTTACTTTGTGACTCTGAATGGCAGGGTAAGTAACTTCTATTCGTCTAAACTGGAAGAGGGGTACCAAACAGGAATATATCAAAACAAAATTTTTTCAAGAACTGTTGACTAAAGTTGCAAAAAGATACAGACGACTTTTAAAACTTTAAACGCAATATCTTCCTTTACTCAGTTGCATTGATTCATTGTAATCTCTCTGGCAGGTCTGCCATGATGCAGACCATTTCACAACTCCTGAAGGAATACCAGGAGTGCCTGATACAAATTTCAACAATCGTCCCAACTCCTTCAAAGTGCTTTCGCCTCCTCGAACTTGTGTGGTGAGTTCCATTCTCATTGTGATCCATTGTTCTAGATGATATCTCCATGTACCATGTAGAGATCAACCAAACTTATATGCAATGCAAGATAGGTCAAGTTGACATCTAAATGTTGCCTTTTCTCTGTGCCCTGACATATATAATGTTCAGGCATATTATAGAGTTGAAGAAAGCAAAGAAACAAGCAATGTTGGTGATCTGGCTGATGCCAACCATGTTCGTGATATTTCGGCAGCTGACAATGATGTTATTGATAATGCAATGGCCAACTTGGTGGCAGATGAGGAAAGTTCCAACCGAGAGGATGTTCCTGATATTTCAGCAGCTGACAATGATGTTAATGATGCCGTGACGGCCAATGTGGTGGCAAACCAGGAGAGTTCCAATCGAGAGGATGTTGAATAAACATCTTCTTAACACCATAGTTATGTCAGCCTGAGCATTAGTGGAAAAGTAGATTCAGAAGAAAACTTGGAAATTACATCAGATGACTGAAACTCAGGAGAAATGCCTCGCCCCATCAGAATTCGTGATTCCAACCTTGACTTCTGCTAAATTATTTACAGCTTGTGAACAAACAGTTTGAAGTATGAGGCTACTCTTGTATCATAATCCTTTTTGGTGGTATAAACACTCTTTGTCATAAGTTGCCGTGTAGATATGTACATATTATCCGCTTGTAAATAATTATGATGAAATTAAATAAAGAATAATTGTCATGGTTTTTGAGCTTTGTCTAGCTTTTTTGAGCTCATAATTCTTGTTCCCATGTGAAAAAGTATGATTCTGTAAAGAATGTATTGCAAACAGAGAGAGGAAGAAATGGTCAGATATGGAAACAGAGTAAAGTGAAGTTGTGGATTCTTGATTGATCCCTCCAGCCAAACTTGTGGAGGAAAATAAATCCCTTTTGCTGATCTAGACTTGAGATGTGGAAACAGAGCTGAGAACTATTTACTTACAGAGATCAGCAAACACATCTCTAGATTGAAAAAACTAAAGGAAATGTCAAATCCAATTCAGAATTGAAAAATCAAATTCCAGTTCCCCCTAAACCTTGAAGAAAGATTCAAGCAAATCAATCTTTCAGATTTTACGGACCCTTCGAGCCCCAATTTTCCTTTCACTCACAATCGCAGATCTTTCATAGTTAACAGGCAGAGGAGGCTTCTTGTTCTCTTTGCTCATACTTCTCAGTGAATACCTTGGAGTCTCACTAATCTCCACCGAATAAGCAGCAGATACCGATTTTCTCAGGCTCTCAAGCTTCTTTGAGCCTCTTTTCTTCGAAGACTCCAAAGTCACTCCCAGTTTGTGGGGGGTCTTTCCCTCGTCCCCTGTCTCTCCTTTCTTTCTCTTCAGCCTCTCGTTTCTTCTAGCAGAGTACACATCGTAAAACCTGCCTCTTTCGAACAAAGGACTTGAATTAGCACTCGAACTATCTCCCAATCCACTATTGTTCGTACTTTTGCCTCCGAATTTGTTGTTAACCAACTTCGCTAAAGCTCGCAACTCGCATGAAATTGACCTGTATTCGGGTCGGAGTTCCAGTTCTTCCATGTCCCAAGTGGGATTTCGTTTCTGGGATTTTGCCAAAGAGCCTTACACAAAGAAAAGACTTTGTCAACAACCCAAAAACACCATCACCTTTTAGAAACAACAAACCATAAAATGATAAGAACAAAGAAAATATGATCAGACCACAGCAAGAAGATAACCTAGTTAAAAAGAACCTCACCAGGAGGAGTTTGCAAAGATGTGGGGTTGGATCGAAGAACCCGGCGTGGTCGGAGTGTGGTCGTTGATTTAGCCAACGGAGGCTTCCGTTGATCGACTTTCACCTTAGACATGTATCCGAATCGCTAGTGCAAAACCTGTAGAAAAAGGAGTCGTCTTGATGGTAAAGACCCTACCTTTTGCCTTTGGCTTTTATTAGGAGCCAAGACGCAGTTTGAAATTGCGGATTGGGATGGGAGCGCCTCAACGGTCAAAATTTTTCATTTGAACGGTAATGGGTTTTCAATTCGAGTCCAGAAACTGCACGTAACTGACGTGTTTAAGATATTTCCCAATCATTTCACCATAAAATAATCTTCTTCTTTTGAGTAAAGTGAGAGAAAACGCCACTATCGTTCAATTCTGTCAAATTGGTTTCATGTTCATTTGGTTTCCTTTTGTAGACTGTTCAATGTACATGTAAATCATAAAAAGTTCGAATCTTTGGCATCTATTTACAATTACAGAAGATTATTAAAGCCACAAGAAACAGAGAAGATTGAAAATTTGCAAGTTTTGGGGGAAGTCTTTTAATTTCATACCACAAACTAAAAATGCATTCATTACTGTTGTTACTTTTATAACAAAGAGTTGAGGGTCGACACAAAAGTTTTACGTTTGACTTAAAATCTGAAATATGTTTACACCAATCATTGGATTGGAATCTAACAAAGCGTCCATAGAGCCGAGTACCCCATACCTCCATGTCGGATCAAATAGTTCCAACAGTCATCGGCTCCCGGCCCTTAAGAATTTGTAATTACGGCCTGTTCTTCTATACGATCTGTTCCACATGTTTTTGTTCTGTTGGACTCTACGCCAGCTTTGACAAGCAAAGCTGACAAGAGGATTGACTAGTATTGGATGATAATGCTTGGCACAGGCTTGGAAGTGGGAAAAGGGTACAGAGGATTTGGAGCCCTTTTTCTTAGCTAATCTTGATTCTCTTGTCATTTCAACAACTATCCTATTTCTCTTCGTCATTTCTGCAAATTCCCTTTTTATTCTCTTCTTATCATCTCACAATAGTGCGATCCAGTCCAGTCCAGTCCAGTCCAACGATAAGAATCTATAAGGTAAGTGTCAATATCACTCAAATCCATCATCTTCCTTTCTTTTTTTTTCCAAGTTATTTATTTACTCGTGAGTTAAGCAGCAGAAAGAGAAGATCAAGATGGATGGTATCATTAAGTGCTCATCTAACTACGTGCCCTTAACTCCCATCACCTTCCTGGAACGGTCCGCCGTCGTCTACGCCAACAACATCTCCGTCGTGTACGGTGACGTTAAGTTCACTTGGAGACAGACACGTGAGAGGTGCGTTAGGCTCGCTTCTGCTCTCGCTCGCCTCGGTATCGCTGCTGGCGATGTGGTCAGTCGTCTTGTATCTTCTGATTTCTTTAACTGTATAAGTACCTTTTAAGTCTGCTTCTGGTTTTTATTGTCTAGTAGTTGTTAGATCTTTCTGCTTTTCGTTGCAAATTTTGGCATAGATCAGGATCATTTGGATTTAATCTAACATTGATGACTGAGTGTTAGGACTGTTTAGCCTTTTGTTACCTTCTTTGCTTCACTATACCAACGAGAATCCTTTCCAATTTGAGTAGGTTGCTGCTTTGGCCCCAAACATTCCAGCAATGTATGAGCTTCATTTTGGTGTTCCAATGGCTGGAGCAGTCCTTTGTACTCTTAATATACGTCATGATTCAGAAATGGTGTCTAAATTATTGCAACATTCAGGGGCCAAAATCATTTTTGTTGATTACCAATTCATGCCCATTGCTCAAGGAGCATTGCAAATTCTATCCGATTCGGGCACCAAATTGCCTCTTCTAATTTTGATTGAAGAGCATATTCCATCTGCCACAGTTTTGTCTTCCGCAAGTTTGGAATATGAAGGTCTTTTAGCAATGGGAAGTTTGCATTTTGAGGTTAGACGGCCGAAAGATGAATGGGATCCGATCTCGCTTAATTATACTTCAGGCACGACATCAAGCCCGAAAGGTGTTGTTTACAGCCATAGAGGAGCTTATCTAAATTCTCTTGCAGCAGTTCTACTAAATGAGATGAGTTCCATGCCTGTATACTTGTGGTGTGTCCCTATGTTTCATTGCAATGGATGGTGCCTCACCTGGGGTATAGCTGCTCAAGGTGGTACAAACATCTGCTTAAGAAATGTCACCGCTAAAGGGATATTCAGTAAAATTGCTGAACATAAAGTAACTCACATGGGTGGTGCACCAACAGTTTTGAGCATGATAATCAATTCACCGTCTAGTGATCGAAAACCGTTGCCAGGAAAAGTAGCAGTGATGACGGGTGCAGCTCCGCCGCCAGCTAGGGTCCTCTACAAAATGGCAGAACTGGGATTCATTTTAACTCACAGTTATGGTTTGACAGAAACCTATGGTCCAGGGACAATTTGTACTTGGAAACCTGAATGGGAATCCCTGTCTCAAGAAGCACAGGCAAAGATCAAGGCTCGCCAAGGTGTGCAGCATCTCGGTATTGACGAAATTGCTGTAAAAGATCCTGTGACGATGAAGGATGTACCAGCAGATGCAAAAACCGTGGGTGAGGTTATGTTCAGAGGTAATACTGTAATGAATGGATACTTCAAGAATTTGGAGGAAACAAAAGAAGCATTTAAGGGTGGATGGTTCAGGAGTGGAGACTTGGGAGTTAAACATCCAGATGGATATATAGAACTTAAGGATAGATCAAAGGATATCATAATTTCTGGAGGAGAAAACATTAGCACAATCGAGGTGGAATCGGTACTCTTTGATCATCCAGCAGTGCTTGAAGCTGCTGTTGTGGGAAGACCTGACGATTACTGGGGCGAAACACCATGTGCATTTGTGAAGCTGAAGGATGGGTGCATAGCCAGTGCAGAGAAGCTTATTAAATATTGCAGAGATCACTTACCTCATTATATGGCACCTAAAACTATTGTTTTTGAAGACTTACCAAAAACTTCTACAGGGAAGGTCCAAAAGTTTGCTCTAAGAGAGAAGGCCAAAGCCATGGGAAGGCTTTCCAAGAGTAAATTGTAAAGAACAAAGAAAACAATTATCGCAGGGTAAGAAATTTGTTTCATACCTAGTATCTATAATTACAACTGTGTTGAACACATAATGGTGTAATGTTCTGTAACTCCTTGCCAATGGTGGAAATGAGTTCTACCCTTCAGAACCCTGTATAGATATTTCAATAAAATTCAAGCTCAGTACATCATCTTAATCAAGATACCTCAGCACAAACAATAACTGTTTGAAATTCAATATGCAACTATTGTATCCTTTCGGGACACTATCGACAGCTTTATACTGATTGTTGACTTGCAGGTAAGACAGTTCCAGGCTGAAAAGTCTTCCCCTCAACTTGATTCAGGCACTTGAGGTTCCAACTTTGTCTAGTTGACATTTTCATAGGCTTTAGGAATCTAGACTACAGTAATCTGCACAGTAAATATCCATGTGATTATTTTTCAAAAGAAACTATCCATGTGATTGGTGGGATGATCTCAGGAAGCATGTCAGGAGCTTGGCAAAGAACGTTCATGATGGATTCTACCTTGGCCAAGCATACATGCTCTTACCAATTCCTGCAAAACATGATTACTACGAGCACATTGAACGATGATCTTATCATTTTGGAGTGGTTTGTTAGTAATGGCAAAGGCAACGAATCCGGCGTGTGTTAAGGAAATAGCAATAAAATAAAATTGAAACGGCTTATACATCCGATAAAAAATTGAAAAGGCTTATGTCTTAAGTTGAAAATTTTCTTTTTATATTGCAGCAGGACAATAAGATCTGATTCTAAAATTAATATTTTTTTTCACTAATTTTGGTACACACCAAAGGGCAGTTGAAAACTGATACTTCCATCGACTGCAATGACCAAGGAGCCAATTACTTGGAAACTAAAGTTAACTGTCACCTTAGTGACTTCCTTCACCAACCTGACCTTACATATACACGATCATCTCCTTCCTTGTCCCTTCTTTCTCACGGAACGATTGCCGGAAGTTCCGTGACTAACATTCAGATGAACGTTTTCGAGTGTGGTGGTATCGCCATTGGTGTATGCATATCTCACCAGATTCTTGACGGAGCTGCATTGTGCACCTTCCTCAAGGCATGGACCGCCGTGGCACATGGTTCTAAGGAAGTATATACCCAAACTTCACGGCGAGCTCTCTCTTCCCTGCAAATGACTTATGGCTTAGAGACTTGTCGTCGTTGTCGATGAATATGTGGGCTTCCATGATGCAGAAGGTGTTAAGGGATAAATTCTATATATCTCACTTCCGCTATACCTTTCCGTTGGTTGTAACAATATTCAGTTATATTATAACAAACTCAGCCGTGTATTGTTAGCTTAGCTGCTGTACAGAATTCGTTGTATAAATTACCTCATGATATGAATGAATAGTAGAACAGAACAATATTCTTTCCAGTATTCGTATTACTCTCTTTAGAAGGGACGTTGCGTTACAAAAAAGATTCGGTTTTTATGCCTCTGCAATATCCAACCGCAAGAAAGCAACCAGTTCGTGTGTCACAAAGCCCTCTAGAGTTGATCACAGCTTTGTTGTGGAAATCCATCATGGAAGCTTCTGAACAATTGCATGGATTCAGGAGACCGTGCTCGATGACACACTTAGTGAACCTACGTAAAAGAATGGAACCAACCTTGTCGGATAACTCGCTTGGGAATCTACTGTGGATAGCTAATGAACACACGGAGGAATCCAAACCAAAATTGGAGGACTTGTGACTAAGGTGAGGAAAGCAATATCAGACGTGAGGAAAGCAATATCAGACATTGACGATGTTCAGAAACTGATGACAGGCAAGGAAGGGTATGGTTTGATGTCTGAATCAATCTACGACATCATTGAACTCTGCTCCAAAGATGGAATCGACATATTAGAGAACATATAAAATCAATTAAATTGGTCTTATATAACAACTTAAACTATTGTGATAAAATAATCACTTAATATGATATCAGAACCTCTATGATCAAATGATCATGAGTTCGAATCCTACCATCCACATATTTTAAGTAAATTAAGTACAAGATAAAATAGACCTGTGTAAATTTCAAGTTCAAAAGACTTTCATTTGAAGATATATGTTAGAGAATATATAAAATCAATTAAGTTAACCTCACACAACAGCTTAAGTTATTGTAATAAAATGGTCACTTACCACGACAACAGGAGATTTTCGAGTTAGTGTAAATTGGGATACTATGAAGCTGATTTTGGGTGGGGCAAGCCTGTATGGGTTCGTAGTTTCGGGTTGGCAGGTACAATGGTTATCAATCTAGTCATTTTGAACGACACAAGATCAGGCGATGGTATTGAAACCTGGGTGACCTTGGATGGACCATTGATGGCCACATTAGGAAGCAACACTGAGCTCCTCAACTACGCAGCTTTCAACCTAAGTCCCTTATCGATTGAACACTCATCTCCAGAGTAATCAGAACATACCCTTCAAAGTCTGAAACTTGAACCTGCAACTTGTACAGTGATTGAGGATATAATTTGATAGTTTCTTATCAAATGATCGAATTGTCCTTAGCTGATATTCTCTTCAATGTCATCAGAATACAACTAGTATAGCTGCTAGGAGGTTGGAACTATCTCTTCTTCCGACATTCTAGTTAACATCATCTGATAGATTCGAATGTCTGCTAACAATAATGAAGTGCTCACACATTGAAAATGGATGAATATGACAGGTATAACTAGGCTTACTACTAGTTGAGTATAATTACAAATTTGTATGGACTATTTTACAACAATTTGTTAGATGTTTTCTGCTTGTAGAAAACATTTTAACAACTTTACAAACTCCATTTCTCCTTTTGTCCTTTTCTTTGTTTTGGATGTGTAAACAGTACCACATTCCTCATCCTGCTCAATGGACCCAAATAACCATTTCCCCTGAAGTATACACCTTTTGCAATTCCCAATCCAAAATAGTTATCAAAATACAATAGCTCCTGCAAGAACATCAAGTTATAAATGAAAACATGATCAGAACATTCCTTTTAGCCTAAATTTGATGTTCAAGTTATGAAGTCGTTAGAAACGTATTATTTTCTAGGACATTGGTCTATCTCAATTTCAGAAACGTGCCTTTTTTTACACAAGATCACATCAAAATATAAGTCTAACTTGCGTGGTATGAAGGAGCAATCACAAACCTTGCAGTGGCAACAAAGATAAGCATGGATATTAATCCAGACGTCCCATTTTTGGTAGCTCATGTCTGTCGACTATAATCTCAGCGTCTGTTTCATGTATCTGAGAGCAGATCGCAACATTGCCCTCGCTTTCCTATCTGGTGTGCATCCAGACAAAATCATCTCTTCATAAACAGACGGAACCTGAAAACAGTCATCTATTATACAGAAGCCACAGATAAATGATATATACTTAAGTAGTAATATAGTGCATAAATCTCTCACAATAAAGCGAGCACTAGAAAAAGCAAGAGAAACAATTAGATATAAGATGGCTGTAATCGGGCTGTGATCAAATGCATAAAGAATGACAAAAGCTTTAGCGTATCTAGACAGGCCTTATCCAACCACATGTAATCCAACCATCCAAGCCAGTCTAAGCTTATGCTCCCTAAAGAAAAACTTCCGCTAATTGAGTTGTTAGTTAGGTATTGTCCTTTTCATGTAAATTAACCTGATTTTGGAATACGAAGGTTGCAGTTGATTTACCCATGCTCAAAGAAAAGATAAAATAGTGATTCCAAAATAGAGCACAACTGTAAGCCAATTCAACATATTAGCCATGAACTAATGCTGTCTGGGAGATATAACCTTCTCAAATTTATCAACACGAATTAGAGCTTTCATAAGTGTAGTATAAGTAACCACATCTGGCTTCAACTCCTGCAAATTAGAACCAAAATAATAGTAAGACAAGTCAAGCTCCAAATATAAGGAGAGAATTGCAACTGATTGAACAATGAAAAGCTGGTCCTATTGCAACTGATTGAACATCGAAAAGCTGCTACTAACATTTTCTTTCATGTATTGTAAAACTGCAAAAGCTTCACCATCCCTCCTGTCCTCACCAAACGCATTGATCAATGAATTGAGGGCCAGAAGACTAGGCTTCAAGCCATCTGCTTGCATTTTCCTAAATGCATTTACTGCTTGATCTGATAAACCCTGTCATGAAATCCAAGAAGGCAGGAAACCCTGTCAGATAATGTAGCAAGCTAAAACATCAAAGCAGACAAGTACTAAAAGCAGGACCAAAGTCCACCGAATGTACATTTGAATGCTTCATCATATAAAGGACATACCAAGAGAAAAAATTCCCAACGAGTCAAAACTACAGACAGTGTAACACCCACAAGCCACAGAAGACGCCAACAATTATTGCAGATGCAAATGACATCAGTACCAAAATGCACTTCAGTTGACTAACAAAATAAAAGGCAAACGTGGCGATCTTTATACATATGTGTATGACAGGTATTTCGTTATGAAAACAGAATCTGATGCAGAAGTGCATGAATGAAGGACTAAAGATTGATTGCACGCTGAAGAAACAATCTCAGATTGCTCTCGAACATTGGGGTCAAGTATACAACACAAGTTCAGTGGATGAGGCATTTACATCAAACCTTGAAACTAAATGCAGATATGCCTTTAAAAGCAAGATAAAATAATACCCTTTGTGCGTAAGCATTTATCAATGCATTGTACATGGTAGAGGATGGTCTCAGTCCAGCTGACTTCATATCCTCCAAGCACTCCATCGCATCATTAAACCTCCCCGATTGCCCGTAAATGTCGACAAGGGTTGTATATGTGATAGTATTGGGCAATAAACCATAGCTTCGCATACTACCAAATAAGCTCTTCACATCGTCCCATCTCTCCTGCTCTCCAAATGAGTTAATCATGATGTTAAACGTTGTGGTACATGGGGAATAGCCCTTTTCGATCATTTCCTCAAACAACTCCTCAGCTATGTCGTGCCGTCCAGCTTTACAATGACAATCTATAAGCGTATTCCAAGTAACATTATCAGGCTGAATACCCTCAGAGAGCATCCTATCAAAGGTAGCCATGGCATGATCAAGGCAATTAAACTTCCCAAATGTGTCGATCATCACATTGTAAAAATGTCTATCAGGACGCACTCCACTGTTCTTCATCTCTCTCAAAACCTGGAACGCTCTTTGCCACTCCCCTTTATCCCTATAACTAGCCAAAATTCTACTAAAAACATAAGAATTAGGCATCACATTGTTAGCTTCCATTTCCTTCAACACAATTCTCGCACTTTCCCATCTTCCTGCATTAGCATACGCATCAATCAAAAGACTATAAGTGTGCTCATCAGGTGAAACCCCACTCCTCTCCATCTCAGACACAATAAATTCTGCATCTTTTAGCAAACCCGCTTTCACATACCCTTTAAGAAGGGCATTAAATGCCCTTGTTCTTGGTTTCAATCCATTGTCCTTCATTTCCTCAAAAATGGCTTCCGCTTCCCATGCCCTACCCGAATCTCCCAAAGCCGATATAACAGCCACAAGCGTCGACGTCTTGGGGCTCAATCCACTACCTTGAACCATAGCTAGAAACTCCATAGCTCTGTTCGCATCACCGGCTTTCGCAAACCCTACAATCATGTCGTTAGACAGTTGCACATCGAGCTCAAGCTTGTCACACTCAATTTCACTGTAAAGCTTCTGTAATATTGTGGAGTCGATTCTGTTAACTCGCATAAGACACTGAATTATCAAGCTGTAGTTAACAAAATCCGAGGGGTAACCATCCTGTCGCATTCTAGCAATCAAATTCAACGCTTTCTCAAGCTCGTTGTTTCGCGCGCAAGCGCTGATCAAAGCGTTGTATGTCAACGGAGTTAACGTCTGCCTCTGGGAGAGCAAGAAAGCTTCGTAAAGCTTCTCAGACCGACCAAGCGCGTGAATAAGAATAGAGTAGAGAAGCTCGTAAGAGAAGCAAAGGTTGTGCTTTTGAAGCCACGAAACGACAGCGTAGGCCAACCCAATAGAAGAAGAAGATGAGCAAAGAGACTTGAGAAGAGAGTGCCAGAGTGGGCCAGGCACCGCCCTGTAAGACTCTGCCAGCTGGAACTCCCTAGTGTCCAAAGATGTCGGCGAAGAAGACTCATCTTCGGCCGGCGGTTTGTCGGAGAGGAAGTTGAGAAGCGGGGTGAAGTCGTAACGGCGGCTTTGGAGAGGAAGAATGTCTTTGGCACTGGAATCGCAGTCCCGCTTGTTCTCAATTTGTTCCGAGGAAAAGCCGGCGTAAGTGACGGCGGTATTTACGGCGGAGAGAGGCCAGTGGAAGAAAAGGTGGTGGCGGGGAGGCGATGGTGGTGTAGCTACGTAAATTGAAGGGAAGCGCGTGGGCAGTGGAGGTAGGAACTGAAGCATGATATGCTCGGGACTCGAAAGATATGAATCAAGACTCAAGAGAGGAGATAAGAGAGATAATGGTTCACAGGTGGACAAATATGGAAGCTTTATAATTTCCCTGTTCTGGATTGATATTTTTGGTGGGAGAAAAATAGCTGAAGAAGATGATGAAGTCCGGATCTTTTTTCCTCGCAACAAAGTCAACACGACACCGTTTCCACCGCCTCTACGACGTAGTTTCCGTGCTCAGGGCTCACAAAAAAGCAAGGAGTAAAGGAAATGTCAAAACCCGCAATAGTCAACCAATTCTTACTAGGACTGGCAACGGGTTGGGTCTGATCCAACTAATTGGATCGATTTCACTGTTTTATTTAAAAATTTTGATTATTAGAACTATTTGGTTGGATGCTAATTTATGAAATGAAATGTAATAAAATGAAACAAAACGGGACGGTTCATAATAAAATAGAATATAATATAGCAAAAAATTATTTGAAAAAGATGAAAGGATTTATATAATATAATGTAATGAAATATTATTAGGAAGATAAATAGACCGGAATATAATGTATAATAAATAACTTTTACACTCTTAGAGGGATTGTGAACATACCTGGATCTGGACATTTAGGAGGTAACTTCTTTTGGAACACAGCAGAAACATTC
>JANIHY010000002.1:407746-421882 GCA_027479065.1 Erythroxylum brevipes
ATGAATTTTAAAATTATATTAAAATTTAAAATATAAATATGTTTTTAGATACCATTGTATATTGCAAATATGATAATTTATTATCTCTAAAGTCGCAAAAATTATCTATAAATGTTCATTGTCATCGATATCTAGTTAAAGTCCCGTTAAAATGTGAGATTTAGAAAGGTTCGATAATAAGCATATCTATATATAATAGAGGCTGTTCCGATATGAATATTCATATACTTTATAACAAATTTATAAATTATAAATTGTGAGTTAGTCTGTGTTTACGAATTATAGAGAATTATAAGCATAACCCTAACTTTAAATACAAATTTATTATAATAAATTACATTTGATAGTGATTGGTAATTATGATTCAGATTATTATTAATATATAATTTTTTATAAGCTTTTGTGCTTTATTAATATTTGAGAAACTTGAGCGTTAGCACGAGGTCAATTGTAAAATTTGAAGACAGTAGTCAGTTTTATTCGGACATACTTGTGTTTCATCTAACGGTCCACGACTGCAACCTCGAAAAGTCTACCGTCATGGCGTCCTTCAAAAGTCAAAAATGACCAACTTGTTGTCTACTTTAAGAGCAAGACCAGGTTCGTAGAGAAAACAGCGGATAACCCACTTTGTGATCGGAGATAGTGAACTACGTATCAAACGCCGGCGATACCATGGTCGATCCAAGAAATGGTTTTTGCAAATCCAACTCTATCTTCTACAGTAAGCGTTTGCCTATGCCACTGCCCAAAAATGAATTCCTCGACGTCACCACGTTTATCTCTTCACAGGCCCACCGTGGCACGGTGGCGTTCATCGATGCCGCCACCGACCGCCACCTCACGTTCGCGGACCTCTGGAAAGCCGTCGACTCCGTCGCAAGCGGTCTCTCTGAAATGGGAGTTCGCAAGGGTGACGTCATCCTTCTCCTATCGCCTAATTCGCTCTTCTTTCCGATTGTTTGCCTCGCCGTGTTGTCTTTAGGCGCCATAATCACCACCACCAATCCTCTCAACACTCCAGGTGAAATCGCCAAGCAAATCGGCGATTCCAAGCCGTCATTGGCCTTTACTACTCTTGAACTCGTTCCCAAGCTCCTTGCCTCTAACCCAAATCTTCCCATCATCCTCCTAGACGACGAGGAGAGGTCCACCGCAGTGGAAGCTAAAGTTGTTACGACGTTGATGGAGTTGATGAAGAAAGACCCAACAGAGAACCGAGTCAGAGTGCGAGTCCACCAAGACGACACTGCCACTCTACTGTACTCCTCAGGGACGACAGGAGCAAGCAAAGGTGTAGTCTCCTCGCACCGTAACTTAATCGCAATGGTCCAAACTGTTATGGGTCGTTTCATCGAAGATACAGATCGCAAATACATCTGCACAGTGCCTATGTTTCACATCTACGGTTTGGCTGCTTTCGCGACGGGTCTGCTCGCATCAGGATCAACAATCATAGTACTATCCAAGTTCGAAATGGCAGAGATGTTGTCTGCAATCCAACGTTATCGTGCCACAGATTTACCTCTGGTGCCACCTATTCTTGTGGGGATGATCAACGCGTCTGAACAGATAAAATCCAAATACGACCTGAGTTCGCTGCAGACGGTTTTGTCCGGCGGGGCACCACTGAACAAAGAAGTGATAGAGGGGTTTGTGAGTAAGTATCCAAACGTGACGATTCTACAAGGTTATGGTCTGACTGAATCGACGGGGATGGGTGCGGCAACGGAGAATTTGGAGGAAAGCAGAAGGTACGGGACGGCGGGTTTATTGTCACCGAGCATGGAGGCAAAGATTGTTGATCCGGATTCCGGTAAAGCTTTGCCTGTGAACCAGACAGGAGAGCTTTGGCTCAGGGGTCCCACGATTATGAAAGGTTGGTGGCGCTTTCTAGCTTTACTTTTCTCCCCACCTTTGTTTTTTGTGGCTTTGGACCAATATAGAGTAGATATTTTTCCTTGCCAACGTCCTGTACTTGTTTGCTGCACTAAATGAAGATGTCACAGTAATGTTCCTAGATTTTAGGAGCAAGGACTATGCGAGCATCCTTTGCACTCAAAAGATGCAATTTTCTATCTTAGACACTCTCACATTTAAGCTCCGACGGAGTTATAAGGGTGGTAAATTATGATTTAATCTTACTTAAGTTATTAGTAAGGCGGTCATTCTTTTCGGTGCATATAAAAAGTTATCACATTAGATAAACTTTTACATTATTACTATCGAGACTTGAGCTTGAGACCTTTGTACTTAATTTTCTTGTTAATAACCAATTGAGCTATTCGACATCCTGTTTCTTTACATTCAAGTCATTTATTGTCTAAGAATAGGTCCCTATGAGAGTAGCTATTTGTGTCCTCCTCACAGTTTGCGAACTTTCCAGGTAGAGTACGGCTACTTACAAGATGGTGATGTAATGATGTCGAGCCTCTGTTCAACGATACACGAACTAATGGTTACGTTGGAGACTAAAGAACAAAAAAATTAGAACTAAAAGGAACTCTTTCTCAGCACATCCATATAAACATAATGACTAATTGCTACATGCTTGACATTTATAATGACATTTAAGAGAAATAATTATCAGTTTCTTGCTGTGTTGGTTCTCGAAGCGATTGGCGTGACCGGAGGAAGTCAACGGAAGAATCGTCTTTGTGTTTACATAAGCACTGTCCAAACCGAAATGAAGAGTCTAGACTTGTATCCTATGCGTGCTTTCCACTAGCTTGTACATGATTGGTTCTTCTAGTTAATGCATATCGTGGGATTGATCCTTGCTGATAACTTGGGTTGCTTTTGCTGCTTTCACAGGTTATTTCGGGAACGTTGAAGCGACTTCATCGACTCTTGATTCAGAAGGGTGGTTGAGAACTGGAGACCTCTGCTACATTGATGATGATGGCTTCATTTTTGTGGTTGACAGGCTGAAAGAGCTGATTAAATACAAGGGTTACCAGGTATTACTTCCACACTTACTTAGGACCATCAGTTCGATCGCACTTTCGTGTTCTAATCTCTAAAAGATTACGGATGCTGCGGCTACTACTGATTTAAGTATAAAATTTCATGTTCTTCCATAGCACTAGTTCAAGAAACTGACTTAACGGGCATTCTTAAATTCACAACATGTTAGGTTCCTCCAGCAGAACTAGAGGCCTTGCTGCTTTCTCATCCAGATATTTCTGATGCTGCCGTGATACCGTAAGTCTTCCCTTGTCTCTCTTACTAGTTCTGATAAAGCACCTGCTTCTTGTATATACAAGATCATTTGCAGTCTTCACCATCGAGACGTCCTGGGAAAATCACCCGAAACAGCATTGTCCTTAATGAGAGCAATTTACTTTTGTGTCAATCTTAATCTCTGTTTGAAATGGAAGGTCTGAGAATCATCTTCTGCAGATTTCCTGACAAGGAGGTTGGACAGTTTCCCATGGCATACATTGTAAGAAAGCCTGGAAGCAGTTTGTATGAAAGTGCAGTGATGAACTTCATAGCCAAACAGGTATGTCTGAAACATGAGACATTAACTACTACTGTCAGGGAACAGAATATTATTAATCAGCATCGTCTCACAACGCCCTGGATTCTATGTAGGTGGCTCCATACAAGAGGATAAGGAAAGTTGCCTTCATTGATGCCATACCCAAGAATCCATCCGGCAAGATTCTGAGAAAGGATCTTATAAAGCTTGCAACTTCAAAACTATGAACGCTTTTTGGCTATCTACTATACTAAATTATGTTAATCGTTCTTGGTTTCTTCTTTGCACGGCATTGACAATAAGTGCATTTCCTGTTTAAACTTGAACGATATGATTAGAAGTAACTACTTGTTCTGTATATATGCTCTTCTCCATGCCACTGAATTTCAGCCAGTTCTAACTTGAATAAGCTGGTTCGAACCAAAGTCCGTTCAAGGGACAAGGACATAGCCGAAAAGCCCAAATCCATTTCATAGATTGAGTTTTGACCTTTTCAATAAAAAAAGGATATTTTTAATGGAAAAAAAGAACTTAAAAAAAAGGATAAGAAGGAGAAACTTAAAGAAGATAATTCAAAGCATTTTAACGGGAAAGAAGAACTTTGAAAAAAAAGAAAGTAACTTTAACAAAGCAAAACCACAAGAGAAAATCAAACAGGGTCTCTTCTATTTTGCATCACTAGCAACAGGAAAGAGAGTCTTGCTAAGGCCATGAAAGGGGAACTAGTCTTTGCAGCTTCGCACGTAAAAACCGACACTAACAGCCAAAATGTGACACATAATGGAGGCAAGTGTCATTTGAATAAAAGAAAGAAGGAGACCGGAAAAGAGAAAGTTTCGATAAAGCCTTCAATTGTTCAGCTTGTTCATTCCATGTGGGTTGCAGGCAGCAGGATGATCTAAGCCAAGAAAAGTTCCTTGCGTCAGCATTAAGATTCCATCTTTGTTAAGAGGTTCTCTCTTTAGATCAGACATAATTAGTCACATGTCTGAGTTCTAGAATATCCATAATCCATCTGCTTAACCATGTTTAAGAAAAGTAGGTAAGGAAATGCCTGGATTAACTTCTGCTGCAAGATCATAAACTAGAAACTGCACTGAACTTTAGAGAAGTTGGTTGAGCAATCCTTTTGCATAGATAAAGAGCATTCAGTCCTCTTGCTCAGTCAATATTCCACTTTGAATCAATATTTCACTGCCATTGGTCCATGCAGGCTTCCATCTTCACTCTTCACCAGGAAGATTCAACAAAAATCACAACTCCTGGGCCACCATGTCTAGGGCAGACAATATCAGTGGAAGTCACTCCTTCAAAATTCAGTGCTCAAATCCTACTCATTCTCCAACTTAAATCACAAGTTGGGGTACTATATAATTAGTACCCATACAGCCTCCAAAACACCAAAGGCCCTTTCTCTCACAACTGATGAGTACTCCCATAGCAAGTCCTATGAGGAAAGCAATTGAGAGCATGCACTCTCACTTGGAAGAAATTGGCCACCTCACTAAGCTTAACCCACAGGAGGCCTGGCTTCCTATAACTGAGTCTAGGAATGGCAACTCATACTATGCAGCATTTCACACCCTGAGTTCAGGAATTGGGTTTCAGGCCCTTGTTCTTCCTCTAGCTCTCACAACTCTTGGCTGGTAAATACAAAGTTAATAACTTTTCATATGAGAGAACAGGAAATTTCCAAAGAGAAGATAAGTAACTTAAACCAATCTATGTTGTTGCAGGAATTGGGGAATTCTTTGTCTATGCATAGTTTTCATGTGGCAGCTATATACCCTGTGGTTACTAATTCAGCTACATGAGTCAGAGACGGGGCTACGGTACAGCAGATACCTTGGACTATCAATGGCTGCTTTTGGTAAGGAGGATCATTTTCTACCATCTACATACAAACCCAAAATAGCTCATACTTGCATGTTCTTACTTAAACATGGTTATAATCATCCAAATTTGTTCTGCTAATGCTTCCAGTAGATCAATACTTTACTTTCATGGATTACAATCACACAATCAACATGTCACATCATTGCAAAATATCGGTTGTTTCAAAACAAACTAATAGTTAAAATATGGGATTTTTCAGGCGAGAAACTGGGGAAACTGCTAGTTCTTTTCCCGATCATGTATCTATCAGGTGGAACTTGTGTGACCTTGATCATGATAGGTGGTGGAACCATGAAGATATTTTTCCAAATTGTATGTGAAGATGAATGCAACGTGAAGCCGCTGACAACTATAGAGTGGTACCTGGTGTTCACTTGCTTGGCTATACTTCTTGCTCAGCTTCCCAATCTGAACTCCATCGCCGGAGTTTCCCTGATCGGAGCAATCACAGCAATCAGCTATTGCACTTTGATTTGGGTTGTTTCAATCATCAAAGGTAGGCCTAATGGAGTATCGTATGATCTTCCACCGGAAGAACCAAAGTCTGAAATGGCTGGACTCTTTAATATCCTTAATGCACTGGGGATCATCGCATTTGCTTTCAGAGGTCACAACGTTGTACTTGAAATACAGGTAACTAGACCACCATGTTCTACAGAAGTAACTTGACATGTTTTTAATTAAACCTTAGCCAAAAAGTGATGTTTCTTCTTCTCCTAGGGGACTATGCCTTCAAGCACTAAGCACCCATCTCGTCTTCCAATGTGGAGAGGTGTAAAAGTCTCTTACTTGATCATAGCTGTTTGCCTGTTTCCACTTGCAATAGGTGGATATTGGACCTATGGAAATCTGGTAAGTACAGAAAAAGTTAGGAGTGGCAAAAGGGTCTAATCTGACCTAAGTTAATGGACAAAATTCGAATTAACCATCCCGAATCCTGAAAATTCCATATCCATAAGGCTCAGTCACGGTCCGGCCAATTGCCGCCCCTAAATAAAGTAAATTTTTTGGTTAAATAGTTGTAACAAATCGTTTATTTGATCTAAAACTAAAACTAGTTAACTAAATGACAGATTCCAGGAAATGGAGGGATGTTAAATGCTTTATACAAACACCATAAACATGATACCTCAAAGGCCCTACTGGGAATAGCATGCCTACTCGTTGTAGTCAACAGCCTCAGCTCCTTTCAACTTTATGCCATGCCAGTTTTCGACAACTTGGAGGTCAGATATACAACCAAGATGAACAGACCATGTCCACGGTGGTTGCGTTCTGGGTTCAGGGTTTTCTTTGGTTGCTTAGCATTATTCATATCTGTGGCACTGCCATTCCTGCCAAGCTTGGCAGGGCTGATCGGTGGAATCGCACTTCCACTCACGTTAGCATACCCATGTTTCATGTGGATACTAGTAAAGAAACCTAGGAGATACAGTGCAAGCTGGTGTCTCAATTGCTTATTAGGAGTTCTTGGGATGGTGCTTAGTGTCTTGGTCACCACCGGAGCAATATGGAGCATTGCAACTATGGGAATAGACGTTCACTTCTTCAAGCCACAGTGAGGATTCCGTAGTCCAGCAGAGGGGGACTCTCACTCGTGCATAATAAAAGTGAAGAACTGACATGATTGCGGTGCTGTTTAGCTGTTTATACTACAGTTTAAGCATCAATCCTTCGAGTTACCGATTTAAAACCAAAAAACAAGTTTGAACCAACTGATATTAACAGATTAAATACACTTGTGCTTTCAACTAACCAAACCCGAAACCTGTCAAAGATGGGAGACATTTCGAGAGCCTCCCATCACCAATTGGTCCACCTGTAAGGGCAGTACTATTTAGGTTTGTTGTATATGATTGTATACGATTGCCAAAGCAATTCCAGCATGAAGTAGCACAAGACATTTGGTCCCTCCATTAGTACTCTTAGTTATATGGTCGTCTTGAGTGGCTTTCTGAAAAACTACTAGATGAAGGCAATTACCAATTTTCAGTATCAACATTCTAAATGTTATAGTTCATGCTCTTTTAGGCAGGGGAACTAATCATAGTCAGGCTCCTTGTTCAACTTTCAATTGAAGGGACTTTCTTCTTGCCACATAAACAGGCCTACTAAAGTAGGTAAATAAGGAAGATAAGGAAGCAAACGACCGTATTTTCCTTGGAATTCATCAGTCTTTCAATATGTAAACCATATGGAAGATCCTTTTTCTGATTTTATACATGCATGAACTCCAACATTCACACCCCCTCTTTTCTCAAGATCAGTGATGCTGATGTATGTCTGCAAAAAGAAATCAAGTCCTAAAAACATCTTCATCATCATCAAATAAGTATCTTAAAGCCTTGCACTTCAATTGTCTGCAATTTTGGATAGCCACCATCCGTCTTCAGAATGTGTGGGCAAGTAATTCCCTAGCAGCTGCACCAGTTGAAAAATCTGAGGGTGATGACCATCAGCTACTTGAATATAACTTCTAAACCTTCCATCGCGAACAGTATGAAGTCTCCACTTCAAACAATGTGATCTTAAAGTGATGGCCTCAACCATATGCTTCACATAACTCGCTTTTCATGCAGTTAAAAATTCAAGGAATCTTGAAAAAATACGGGTCAGGGCTCTCAGAATGTACACAACAGATTCGTGTTGCTGAGGAAAAAGTTCACTACTACATAGTTTTACATGGATAATGGGAGAAGCATTCTTCGCTTCTTTTTCCTATTTAACCTCACTTGCTTTGTAACTTTCATGCCCACAAGCAATAGCACTGTGATGCAAATTAAGATAAAAGCAAGTTGCAAATGCTTAAAATATAAAGAAACTGCTGAAAATACAAGGAAAGCTAGGCTAACGAGTTCCCATATCACAAATATCACCACATCCACCCTGAAAAAAGAAAAAACAAAAGAAAGCAGAAACAAAATCAATACTGACGTCAAAGCATACAAATTGAATGGCTCTATTGGAAAAAAAACCATCAAACAGAAGTATTCTATATAAGAATTCTCGAACCTGCAATAATCTCCTTAACACAGCTTAGTAACTTTTCTCAAAAACATACATGAGATACCATGGGAGCAAAACAGCACCGAAAAACCATAGTTATTTTCATTCCTATCTTTCCGTTACATAAAGATACAGTCCTACAGTCATCAGAAGTATTTGGAAAGACTGAACCTTCTCCTTTTGTAAATGCTCATACCAGCTTTGTTAAACTGTTAGCTACACTTAAATTGTACAACAAGTGCAAATCAAATTTGAGAACCAATGGCAGATCGTTGAATGGAAGAAGGGTAACATATTTAAATCAATAAAACAGTTAAAGCCCTCTCAATACATGTCATCCCACACATGATGCACCAAAAGTTCTGAAATGTTTTCAATCTCGTTCACGTTAGACTCAGTGTTCATCACCTTGAATGTGATTATTAAAGGCCATCCTCGTACTAAGATTCATTCCAGGAATATCAATTTGTTCGATTCACAAAGTATCCTATTAAATCTAAATAATCTGCCAAATCTTCAATCGACAACCACGCATTTCACCAGAATCCATTAACAAGTTTCAAGCTTTGTCTAACCATACTTTCATTTCATTAACTTCGTATCATTTTTAATCGGCCCAATTCAACTTTTGTTTCAACTCATATATATAAGATTACAGAAGAGTTGCTCAACGATCAAAGAGAACCACAAGAAATGAATATCAGATAACGAAGATGGAACTTAATATAGCGATCCAATTGACAAACCAGTCAATTGAAGCTTACATTCCAGGTTTTCGCTCCCAGTGAAGGAAATATTAAAACAAGAACACACATCAAATGGAAGTTGATCCCCTAAAGAAACTCACGTTAGCTTCATTTCCTGAATCATAAGGGATCTCGTGACGATCATGACAGAAATATCAACAATAACAACTGATACAACATTTCAAATCCGGAGCAAGAGCAACAGGGCAATATAAAACCAAAGGGGGCGGTCCTGATTTACCTTGAATACGCGGGATTGGAGCTGGAAGTGGAAGAAAAGAAAGAAACAGAGGCCCAATCGTGTTTGGATCGAATCTGATACTCTCTCAACTGCTCCGCCAGATTTGATCTTGTTATCATCTCTATACGCCTCTTCTCCTTTATGCTTCTCTGTATCCTTCTCGTTCTAATCCCAGATGTTTAGTTATGGAGAGGGTGAGAGAGAACCAGAAGAAGCGAATTGAACGGCGAACAGAGTTAACAAGAAGGAAAAGGCCAAGACTGATGATGATAATGGTGATGATCTGATTCCCTTAATTTTGTCTCCTTTGGTAAGTTGCCTGAACCCTCTCACACTCTAAAATTTCACCCCTTTTCATGGGTCGGACTCGGATCAAATTAGATTTGTGTTTAAACATTTCCAGAATATTTAATTTTCATATATTAAATCGGAATCCGCGGATTTTGACCTTTGTGTGTAGGTTGACTTCTCAACACGACACCGCCCCCATAAATTAGGCCTTGTTATCTCTATTATTCATAAAAAATCCATAGTTTAAAAATTATTACTCAATTTGGAGAGACTATTCGAGTATTGAATAGAAAGGTGTTGGAAACATGTTTGTGCTTGAAAGCATTATAGTAATATCGAATTTCAATAAATTCTCTTTTTCAATTCGGCTTTGATTGATAATTAAGTATAGACTGCGTATGATTATAAGAAATATGTCTTAATTTTTAAGAATTTCTAAGCAGAGATGACAATAAAATTTGGGCTCGATCTAACTTAATTTAACTAAATTCGAGCGTAAATAGAAAGTTGTTGAATATTGAATTATGATGATCTTTATGATTTGCAAAGTTTTAAGAATCCAAATAATTTGACTCGTTTAACTGTAAAAATCTTCAACCTTCTGATTTTTAGATTCAATTTTTTACTTTTCAATTCAATTTATTTTAATAATTATTGGTGTCAACAATTTATAATTAATTAGTCAATTTTCGTAAATTAACAGATTCTTATAAATCAAAATTAATTTATTTATTTTCATTTAAAAAATTCTTTCTTCAATTAAATTTCAATTTTTTTGATAATCAAAGAACAAAATATTTAATATTTTAATATTATTTAATCTTTAACCAATTTTATAATGTTATAAATTTTTTTATGAAAATGTTAAGAAACTTTATTAACTCTCAAGCCGAATAGAATCAAGGCGGCCGATTAGACCAAACCACCTTGCCCATCGAAATGGTAATAGCTCTTGCAAGCTTAAGAGCTAATCCATTCGTAGACCGTCTAACAAAGACTAATCGCACATCTCCTAACTCAACGAGAAGAGATTTACAGTATGAAACAATCAATCCAAAAGCAGAGTCATCACTATAGCTAGGATCAATAATAGCCCGAACATAAGATTGAGCATCTGACTCCATAACTACAGAAGATCACCCTACTTCCTTAATCCAACTTAATGGTTCTTTAATTGTTATAGTTTCAACGACATTGGCATCAAACTTTCCTGGAACAGCTACCTGCATAGCTCTCACAAAAGACCCAAGCGAATCACGAGCAACTATACCCAAACCAACATAATTATCATCAAAAAGAGCTCCATAAACATTCATTTTTAGAACTCCCTGAGCTGGCTTAGTCCATTTTTCCTGAACCGAAGAAACACTGACAACAATAGTGGATTCATTAGCTTGTATCCAACTGTTTAGGAAGTTAATCGCACGCCTAGCTACTTGCAACGGGATCATTCTCTTGTCTTTCCAAAACAACTCATTTCGGGCTTCTCATATTGCCCATAAAGTCACCATCATAACCTGCAAATCATACCCATGGAGCACGCCAATCATATTCTCGAACCAATCACTAAAACATACACAATGGCTGAAACGGAAACCCACTATAGATGATAACCAACAATCCTTCACAAAATCACAATACACTAGCACATGAAGTTCATCTTACTCACAATATTGTCAAAAATGACAAAGGCCATCAACCTGCAAATTACGACGCTGCAACAATTTCACACAATGAATGGCAGCATTCAAAGCCCTCCAAACAAAGTTAATGCATTTAGGCGGAAGATGCAATGACCAAACCTTCCTCCACATACGAACTTGTGCTTGTTGCTACTGGTTTGGTTGAATAAACATCAAGTGATGGTAAGCACTCTTGACTGTAAACATTCCTTTCTTATCATATCTCCAAAATCAATCATCCTCTGCATCATTTCGGCTTAGAGGGATTGATAATATTGCAACAGCATCCGGAGGCTCAAAAACCTGAAAAATAATGTCAGACTTCCGTTATTGATTTTCTATAAGGTCCAATACTAATAACAAATTAGTAGCAACAGGTCTTTCTTTCGTAATTTTTATAAAAACTATAGATGGCAGCAAATAATCCTCCCAAATAGAGATAAATGAGCCAGAGCCAATCTATAAACACGCACCCTCCTTGATTAAGTTCTTACTCTCCCAAAAACTTCGTCATATGAAACTCAGGTTGTTGCCTAAATCCGAACCAAGAAAACTATTAGATGGAAAATATTTTGTTTTCAATAATCATGCCACGTGTAACATCCCGTCATCGATGGGAAAGTTATAAAGGTAAATTGAGTCGGTTAGGATTTTTACCGCATAATATGAACTGAGCATCCTTTGACCTCTAATTTTGGAGGCCGTGAGTCTTTTGCACATGCACATATAGGTACATGCATTCATGACTTTTTCCTGGCATTTGATTTTGAATATGATATGAATTGTGATTTGAGAGATAATTAGATTTGATTGTGATTTATTAAAAAGTTTTGGAATGATTGGGTCTGAATAGTTGAATTGGAAATATTTTAGAGTAAATGTAAATTGATTGTGAACCTAGGAAATTTTTCTGGAAATTTAGGAGAAAATGTCCGGACCGGAAATTTTTCGAGTGGCGGATTGATTGAATGAGTAAGACCGAAATAATTGTCCATTGGCAATGAAAATTTAGAATTTTGAGTTTAGAAATTTAATATGTCAAACCATAGAAATTTGGAGACGAATTGGACTGGTAATGAACTGAAAAGAGAAAGAGATTTAAATGTTTTGGGAGAAAAATGACAAGAGGCTTATTTGTTCTGTATATATATATATATATGTTTTACGTTTTGAGAATTGAAGAAAGGAAAAAGAAAATTGTTTCTCCCCTAGGGCACGATCATTCTTCTTCCTCGGAGACTTTCGATTTTTCCTCTTTCCTCCAACGTATGATCTTCATTCCTCCCTCCTTGTGTAAAGCTTTGCTTGATGCTTAAGGGAGCTGATATTTTGTGTGGATATAAGAATTAACCGTGGAAGATGGAGGAAGTGAAAAGAGTTGAAGGATTTTCGAAGATTTGAGGATTTGAGCATGAATTGGTAAGTAATTGATTGTATGTTGTTTATTATTGTATTTAATGCATGCATGGGGTTAATTGTGAAAGGTTTGGGTAGTTACGAGTGTGTTGAGACTGATTTTAGAGAGAGAAATGAAAAAAAATGGATCGGAGAAGACGACCTGCGACTCGCAAGCCTCACTGCGGTGAATTAATGTTTAATTCGTCACGGCGAGCGAGGTGGAAGACGTCGCGGCGAGCTCCAAAACGTCGGACGTCGCGGTGAGCTCCTCTTGACGTCGTGCGAGCTCGACCTTTCCACGCCACGATGAGTTTCCTTCTGTGCGTCGGGGCGAGCCCCAAAGGAGAACGTTCGCCGCGGCGAATGGCTGGAGGTCGCGGCGAGGGATAGTTTCTGATGTGATTTGATTTGATTTTTGAGGCATAACTAATTGTGTAGACCTCCAATTGAGGTGATGTTTGATTCGTTATGATCTAGACAACGAGGTCTACAATTGAGGAAAAGAATGAGAGTTTGAATTTAGGTTTTGGAGATCTCAATTAGTGAGAGAAAGTTAAAAATGTGACTGAATTGCAATCCTTCTTGATAATTGGGGTATAATGTGAGATTTTGAAAATAAATTAAATGTTACTGGAAACTTTAGAAACTAAGCATAAAAGAATGAATTCAATCTAGAGAATTGCGATATTGATTTTGAGGTACTACCATAGCGAAAATGACTTGATAAATTGACTGGAAATTAGAATGGAAATTTGGAAGTTCTGTAATACGTTATTGAATCGAAATGAGCCGATATTGATAAATTGAGTGGAAAGTTAAAATTTGACAAAAGAAAGTGGAAAAGGGGGAAATAGTACCGAGAAAGTCATGAATAGGCATAGTACATCTTTTATTCAAGGCTTGTGCATCATCGAATTATTTTGACTGTGCATTTTGTAATGAAAATTATTTGATTGTTATAGAGGCTCCGATGGATCGATAATCCACGGATCGTGCTGAGACTTCCAGGCAGGTAGCTCGGAAGTTCAGGTGAGTAACCTAGTTGGTTTCTCAGCCTTTATGTGTTTAATACTGTGCATTGATGCCATGCGGAGATAATGGATGGATACGTGTGTTTGATTTTGATTGATTTCGGACCATGGGTGTCCGAAATATTGGAAATGTGATATTGAAGTGCTATTATGTGTAAATGATTATGACGCATCAATGCAATAAATTGAAAATGATATGATTGAAATACCGGACTAAAGGTCCGAAGGAATAGGAAATGGCATGTGTAATTGGCAAATTGGGACATGTGCATTCATGCATAAAGGCATGATCAGATAAAGATAGTTGTGACCGGAGCAGCCAACGAAATGTCGTGGTATCGCTTGCCCCCTGAGGTGGTGC
>JANIHY010000002.1:426132-436558 GCA_027479065.1 Erythroxylum brevipes
GTAATTCCATGTGCACAATTGATACTGTGTATCAATCCTATTATGCATGAACAGTACTAATTATTCCCTATCAATCCTATCCTATGACAAATTTTCTATTTTACCCTTCCAGTAGGGGGTGGGATGTTACAAAAAACGTTCTGTGTGGCAAAAAAAACCACATATAAAGCAAAAAGAGGGAAGACATTCATAGGTAAATTCAACAATAAACCATTCACCTTTATCACGCTTGAGCTTAAAATCCTCCCTTATCGGATGACGAACATCCCAATTGACCCTCATATGCATATAAGAATTCCAGGAATTCTCAAAGTTCTTCGGATCTGCTTCCATAAATTGGCCAATCTTATCACCAATGTCCTTCAGTACCTTTTCCGACAAGAAACCAGGCTTGAGACCTTTTACTTGAATCCATAAAGGAACATGGAGTAAAGGAACCTCTAACGGAGAAGAATAGCCCCCAAACCGTTAGAAAAGAAGTAGTTGATTGTAAAGTATAAGGTCACATATCCAAGATACGGTGCACATCAACCTCATGAAAAAACTAGAACATATAAACGTCACTGTGAACCTAATGAACCTACATTCCCATCAATGGCCGCCATAAAGAGGCCATAGTATGCCCATAGCATGAAAGTTTATGGCTTTTTTAGTCAAAAATCTCCCCAACTAGACCGAGCTTTGCATCTTCATTCTAAACCAGATCCTCGTCGCCATATACAAGACCATCATCCTGATCAACTTCAACCGATAAGTTAGTCATCGCAATTGGAACCTTATCTTCCTCCATAGCTAGCCGCACAAATCAAACATGAGATGAAATCTTAAAAAATGCGGACGAGAAAATTCCTAGAGAGAAAACGAGAGAATATCTACTTTGAGTTTTTATAATGTTCTTATAACTGTTGAACTTTATAAATCTTAAATTTTTTGTCTTACATAATTAACTTTCAATCGAACTTTTAAAACATTGGTAATTTCAGCGGATGAAGTGTAGTTGCTATCTCTTATGAAAGTATTTAGTTAGAGTGACAAATTTTATAGTATGTCCTTAATCATCTTAATTAAGATTTCTCATTCCAAAAAACTCAGTCATCTCAATTATGGTATTAAATAATAGTTATAAAATATAAGGAATATTTTTAAATAATTTTCTAATTTATAGAAAAGTCCTGAGCAATTAATGCTATATGTAAAATATTTAATTATTTATAGCTCAATTTGGCATTTTTCTTCTTGCCAATTCTTAAGCCTTTGACCACTTCCGCGGCGTTTTACCATAAACCCCTAAATGGAAACGACCGCGGACCCCTCCGACAACCTCGTCTCCGACGAGTCTTCACCAGCAACCGACATTACTCTATCTCCACCCCAACCCTCAAGCCGCACTAACGACCCTCGAAACTCACCAGAAAACATCCTCCTTCAGACTCCAACCCCTAAAGCGACGGCGGACCCCGCCGTTTCGGACTCTCAAGATGACTCCTCCGACAAACAACCTCCAAACCCTAATTCATCAGAATCCCCAAAGAGAGAGCGTCATCGGGAGCGTTCCTTCACCGAAATTAACGGCAACCAATTGTCTGACTCTCAAGACGACTCCTCCGACAAACAGCCCCCAAACCCTAATTCCGCGCCACCCCCTAAGAGACGGCGTCGCAGAAAGCGTTTCTTCACCGAGATTAACGGTAACCCGTCGTTACGCCGTTACAGAATACCTGGAGGCTTAGCCAAAGAGTTAGATGTGGAAGCGTTGATCGCAATTTCCGTAGGGTTTCCCGTCGATTCGCTGACGGAAGAAGAAATCGAAGCCAATGTAGTTTCCACAATTGGCGGGACAGAGCAGGCGAACTATATTGTGGTACGAAACCACATTTTGGCTCGCTGGAGATCTAATGTGACGGTTTGGTTGACGCGTGAACACGCGCTTGAGTCGATTCGAGCGGAGCACAAGAATCTCGTAGACTCCGCTTATGATTTTCTTCTAGAACACGGATACATTAACTTTGGTCTGGCGCCAGCTGTTAACGACGCACACTTGAGGTTGTCTCGTGAAGGTGTGGCAAGAGGAGATGTGGTGGTCGTCGGTGCTGGCTTGTCGGGGTTGGTGGCGGCGAGACAGTTGATGTCTATGGGGTTTAAGGTTGTGGTTTTGGAGGGCAGATCAAGGCCTGGTGGTCGTGTCAAAACCAAGAGGATGAAGGGTGACGGAGTGATGGCTGCGGCGGATGTTGGTGGTAGTGTACTCACCGGCATAAATGGGAACCCACTTGGAGTTCTTGCAAGGCAAATGGGATTGCCTCTTCATAAGGTGAGGGATATTTGTCCTCTGTATTTGCCTGATGGGAAGGCTGTGGATTCGGAGATTGATTCTAGAGTAGAGGTTTCTTTTAATAAGCTTTTGGATCGAGTTTGTAAGCTTAGGCAGGCCATGATTGAGGAAGTTAAGTCTGCTGATGTTAACTTAGGTACCGCACTTGAGGCCTTTAGGAAGGCTTATAAGGTTGCGGATGATCCGCAAGAGAGGATGTTGTTGAATTGGCACTTGGCTAATTTAGAGTATGCAAATGCTTCATTGATGTCGAATTTGTCTATGGCGTATTGGGATCAAGATGATCCTTATGAGATGGGTGGTGATCATTGTTTTATTCCTGGCGGAAATGATGCATTTGTTAGGGAGCTTGCCAAGGACCTTCCAATATTCTATGAGAGAGCTGTAAATAGTATTAGGTATGGGGTTGATGGGATTATTGTATATGCTGGTGGGCAGGAGTTTCATGGTGACATGGTACTTTGCACGGTACCATTGGGCGTCTTAAAGAAAGGGTCCATTGAATTTGTACCTGAGCTCCCACAAAGAAAGAAAGATGCAATTCAGAGGCTAGGATATGGGTTGCTGAATAAGGTGGCGCTCTTATTTCCCTATAATTTTTGGGGTGGAGAGATTGATACGTTTGGGCATTTGACAGAAGATTCAAGTGCTAGAGGCGAATTCTTTCTGTTTTATAGTTACTCTTCTGTCTCAGGAGGTCCTCTTTTAATTGGTCTTGTAGCTGGGGATGCTGCAATTAAGTTCGAGTCTATGTCTCCTGTGGAGTCCGTGAAAAAGGTACTAGAGGTATTGCGAGGTATTTACCATCCAAAAGGGATTGTTGTTCCGGATCCAATTCAGGCAGTCTGTACCAGATGGGGAAAAGATTGCTTCACATATGGATCTTACTCTTATGTTGCAGTTGGATCTTCAGGAGATGATTACGATATTCTCGCTGAGAGTGTTGGAGATGGAAGAGTTTTCTTTGCAGGGGAAGCTACTAATAAACAGTATCCTGCAACAATGCATGGAGCTTTTCTGAGTGGAATGAGAGAGGCGGCAAATATCTTGAGAGTGGCTAAAAGGAGATCGTTAGCTATGTCTGACAAAGTGAATATTGATACTGAAGTAGGTGATGATTTGGATAAATTATATGACACTCCTGATCTTGCATTTGGCAGCTTTTCTATTTTGTTTGATCCCAGGTCTAATGATCCTGATTCGCTTTCATTACTAAGAGCAAAATTCCGGGGAGGAGAATCAAATTCTTCTTCCCTTTGTCTTTATGGTTTGGTTTCAATGAAGCAGGCTGTTGAACTGAGTGAGTTGGATGATGATCAATCGAGAATAAGAACATTATGCCAAAAGCTTCGAGTTAAGTTAGTTGGTAGGCAAGGTGTATCGAGCGTTGGGGAGTCTCTTATCACGACTATAAAGTCAGCTAGATCCAATCCTTAGAAATTTGATGCTAAGCAGTGGAGCAAATATGTAAGTAGAAACTGCTAACTCATTAGCTTCTCAGGGTTTGACGTTCAATCCATTGCAACAGAGTTTAAACTCGCGTTTATGAATAGTAGGTGGATTTGGGGTTTGCCCATTATTGAATCAATTCCTGGAAGTGGAACTGTAAAGTGTTTTTTTGGGGTTTGCCCACAATTGATTTTAAGTCATTTAATTTGATTGAGAAAATGAACCTTTTTTTTTTCCTCTAGATAGATGTGTGAAATTGATTGCTGCCAACTGGGGCTATTGTACATTCCCTATCGTCACCTATATGTTCTATTTAATCAGTTCTTACTTTATTTTATTAAATTTTATTCATACATTTACATAAAATTTATGTAAATGCGTGGTTAAAAATTACCAACATAGAGTAGAATCATATATATGTTCTAATTAATGAGTTCTTATCTTATTTTATTAAATCTTATTCACACATGTACATAATGTTTTAAAAATTCTTTCTATCTGTTAGCTGCCAACGTTGGTAACTTAGTCTTACCTATATTTGAGTTGATTTCAGATTCAAGATTGAACATAGAGCTGAGTTCAGATTCGAGAATTTAGGTTCGATCGAGCTTGAATTAAGTTTTATAAATTCTTCCTGATCAATTATAAAAAAGATTTTATATTTGAATTAGGTTAAGTTGAGTATGACCTATTGTGAGTTTGGAAGTTCCTCATCTGGGCTTGAAGATTGTTTCAGGCCTGGAAGACACTCTTAAATGCTTCATCTAACCTAACTTGCTTTTGCATCAGACATGGGCTTGGAGATTCTAATAAGGGCCCAATCAGAATCACTCAAGGCCTAATCAATGGGTTTTTTAGACCTCGTTACGCTTGAATACTCCGCCTATAAAGTTCAATGTTATATTGAAAATCGAACCCATTGGACACAGACCACGTGTGGCTCAATTTCCAACAAGACGTTTTTGGTACTTTTGATATAATGTATCTTCTCGAGTTCAGATTTTTTGTCTAATATTATAATATTTTATTGTTTCCAATGAATTCCAACCGTTTATTTATGTGGATCTTATATAAATTCTACGTAAATTTTGTGTAGATCTTACAAAATAAAAGGTTGAGATTTTATGAGACAAAATAAAAGAGGATAATATTAGAAAAAAAATTTTGGTTTCTTCGATTCCTACTCAGTTACACATATTTCCATTAGCGGTACGCAGATTGCGGCAGAACTTGGATTTGTAAGACAAAGGCATGGGCAAACAACCGACCAAACTGTCAAGTAACGACATCGCTCGCTTGCTCGCAAATGTCAAGACACCGTCCTTGGCACCGACCTGACGGCCACGTGGCTCCATACATATGCCTCTACGGGTCCCACAAGACCGACACTGTCGGTCCATTCACCCCACCACGATTTTCTTACACGTGGCACTAGTTTTATCGGATTCGGTCTTGGCCCTGTCTCTTTCTTTTTTACTTTGTTCTTTATCTTTTTGACTCTTACGGGCTACGTAAATAAAATACTAAGACGTAGGACGCGTGGCCATCATCTAGGGCGAGTAAATGGACTCTGCATGGTCAGTGATGTGCCCTCCATGCCCTGATTGGTTCGGAGCAGTGAGTTTATTATTACTTGATCGCGTTAGATCCGCGTTATTTCACACTATAAAAGCCCACACCCTAAGCCAGAGAACCATATCGAAGAAAGCTTATCAACTTCCTCACTTGCGTTTTACGATCTGTGGAGGTTTTGCTTATAGATAGTCCTTTGTTTATTCAAGTTTTAGTGGTTGAAGTCACGATCTTTAGTATGGCCGACGACAAGGTATACAAGAGCCATGAGTGTGAGAGCACACCAGTGGTCGATGAGAGTACAGCGGAGATCAAGGATCGTGGGGTGTTTGATTTCCTGGGGAAGAAAGAAGAAGAGAAGCATCAAGAAGAAGTGATGGCTGCCCAGTTCGAGGAAAAGGTTCATGTTTCTGAACATGAGACCAAAGAGAAAGAAGAGAAGAAACCTGGACTGCTAGAGAAGTTACATCGATCAAGCAGCAGCTCTAGCTCTGTAAGTTTGTGTTTCTGTTTTCATCTCTTGATCTTGATTTGGTATGTTGAAGTCTTGGATTTATTTTGATCTTTGATCTGATCATAACAGTTTTATATGTTCATGAGCAGTCCAGTGATGAAGAGGAAGGTGAAGGAGAGGAGAAGAAGAAGAAGAAGAAGGGACTGAAAGAAAAGGTAAAGGAGAAGATATCAGGAGACAAGGAACATGAAGAAGAGAAAAAGCATGAAGACACAGCTGTTCCTGTCGAGAAATGCGACGTGGAAGTGAGCCACACAGAGACTCACCATCACCAACCAGTTGAAGTCATTCACTCTGAACAACCAAGCCAAGAAACCGAAGAAAAGAAGGGTTTCTTGGAGAAGATCAAAGAGAAATTGCCAGGGCATCACAAGAAACCTGAAGAAATTGTCACTCCACCACCAACTGAAACATGTACTCCTCCTGAAACTACTCATTCACCGGATGCAGAGGCAAAAGAGAAGAAGGGCATCTTGGAGAAAATTAAGGAGAAGCTGCCTGGATACCACCCAAAGACCGAAGAAGAAAAGGAGAAGGAAAAAGAAAAAGAAAGTGGTTGCCATTGATAAAAAAGCTACCTATGCTCTACTTTGAATGATTGTGTGGCCCTTTTTTACAGCTGTGTTCATGATAAGGTGTTGCCATATTTTATTGTTCTTTCATTGTGGTATCAAGGCCCCTCTGGGGTTACTTATGTATTAACTGCTTTACGTGCTTGTAACTTTATAAGGGGTTCATGTCTTCCTTGTGTTTTGTGGTTTTGAAGCAGCATTGAATTATAAGGATTTTCAGTTTCCTTGATTCTGTTAAAGAAAGTTTTAATCCACGATTTTTCTTTGGCTTAACTTGTTCAGATCCTGGAATCTCCTGAATGAATCTGGGTTCTTTTCCAATGAATCAAAGCTCATAGTTTCTATGTGGAAATAGTTTATTGATCACTACTGAAACGAGCATTTCGAGACTAAGCAATTTCAGTCAGGAAAGTCGGGATTTAACATTTTCTTTCACCTGGCAATTGCAATTTCCAGGCCATACGAGCATGAAGAGCAAAATCTGCTAGTGTTAGGATGATGGCATCTAACCTCACAGTCCGATTTCTATTGATTTGGAAGCAAATTATTGAGAAGAACCTAACACCATGCTTGTGGTTTCATGTCTTGGGTCCCCTGAAAAGACGTAATCCTATCATCGATTGGTTTTTTTAAAGACGTTTGGTATTCCTGAAAGCAACTGGAAATTGATGTTGCTGGTCACTAATCGCTGTCATCTCTCTCGCACAAACGGAATGCTGACAGGTATTTTCAGGATAAGCCTTAATCTGACGTACATATGAACAAAGATAGACGTGGCGGTGGACCTTTCCTAAAGAATTTAAGTCCATTTAATTCTAATTTAGTTTGATGTAATCTAAATTTAAGTGCAGTGATTCTAAACCTACTAGTCAACAGCAACCAACTTCCACTTAAACATTGAAAATCTTTAATTTCTTGATAGTCAATAATAGGCATTAGATTAATGACAAATCCAATAACAATACAAAGAGCTTCCTGTTATTTGGTTTTATTGAAACAGCAGGGGGCTATTGCACAGGACGAACTTGGTCATTTATCCATCCAAATCACACAACGAAGACAACTTCCTTCTCTGAGCAAGTCAAAGGCTCTGTTTATATCTTTGAATTGGACTTCATGAGTTACAAACTTATCCAATTCCAGTTCCTGAATTGAAAAAAAGAGGAATCATAACCACATATCTCTCAGACTCAATTTAACAATGTTTCATTAGTCAAGTTAAGAGTTTAGAAACAAGAGTAATCGGTAAAAAAAGCATAATACCTTATCCAAGTAACGCTGTAAGAGAATTGGAATGTGGGATTTAGCTTTAATGCCTCCAAACAACGATCCTGTGAGGATTTTCCCGTGATGAAGGACATCAAAGGAGCTGAATCTCAGTTGGGACCCAGGTTTGTCAACTCCTAAGACAATAGTCTTTCCCCATCCCTGCATTATACACAGCATAGCGTACATGAGACCGATCGATCCGTCGATTCTATCATCGGAAGAGACAAAAAATGGAGTTATGGTATAGAGAGACCTTTCTGCAGCAAGCATACGCTTCTTCCACCAAGGAAGCTCCACCTACACATTCAAAGCAGTAGTCTGCTCCACCCCCAGTCATCTCAATGATCACCTGTGTTATATAGCCATAACCAAACCAGAGAAGTAGCTCAGCAACTGAAAGTTAAAAGGCCTGTTTAGCACGTAAATCAACAATTTGTAACAACGTTACTGATATCCCTCATTGTAAGCAACTGATAAACTGTTATATAAAGACTTGCACAACTTCTAGTAATGGATAGTGCATCTCTCTGGACTCCTAGACTTTCTTGCTCTTCAGACTTGCACTAACTTAATCATCAACGAGTTACTGTCAGGAATCATCTCGACGTTTTTTCTTGAAGACCTACTAATCGCAAAAGGAATACGGAAGACCAACCCAATAAGAAAACCAGCAGAACTGGATACATCAGTAGAGTACAAGGCTTTGGTCTCCATTTCCACTCTATCCTAATTGAAAGACTGTTTTTCAGAAGGTTTGTATTTTTAATGCTTTGTGAAAAGACACCATTATCGAGGACCAAATAACATAATTCTTCTCATCAACGAGACATCAAGGACCAAATTTTACAAACTATAAACAAGTTGGAATAAAGGGTCGATGTGGAAACCTGGCTCCAAGGTTTATCTTCAGATTCCCCGACTTTCACAAAATCTGTGACTCCGAACTTCTTTCCTGAAAGGGAAGTTGAAAGCATCAACAATAAATCACATAACAGATAGGATCTGACAGTTCTAACTTATGGACATCCAGAAATTCTTATAATAACTTACCAACTTCAAACTTGTCTGGATTTACATCGACACCTATAATTCTTGCAGCACCACAGAGTCTTGCACCCTCTGATACCTAAAGAGTAATAACAGCCAAGACAGCATTAACTAATTGAATCTGATAAATCAAATGAAACACAAAAATGAGGCAACAGTCATGAATTCTTTTCTAAGCGTACTGCTAAACCGATTGATCCAAGCCCAATTATCGCTACAGTTGATCCCTTCTCTACATTTGCAGTTCGCCATGCAGCACCAACACCTGCAGTTTTAATCAGAGAAAACACATGCAAGTATTAGTACCGCTTCATTTCATAAGAACACAGTTGTGGGATGTTCAATATTATCCAAACCCCATGTGCATTACCTGTTGATACTCCACAACTGAGGAGGCAAGCTCTATTCGGAGGGACTGAGGAATCGATCTTGGTAACGTGGGCAATGTCTACTACAGTGTACTCACTAAAGCTCGACACGAACAGAAAATGATACAACACCTCTCCCTCCATATCAGTAAATCGACTAGTCTCATATCTAGGCATCCAAGGAGAGACTTTGAAAGGGAATTTAAGACAAAGATTGCTCTTTTCTGAAAAGCAATCTGTACACTCTCCACAATCTGACATGAAAGTTGGAATAACAGTATCTCCTTCCTTTACCTCATTTACATCATCACCAACACTCTCAACCACCCTACAACAAGAAAAAATTCATAGGCACTCATTGTTGCACGTACAAGATCAATCTCTGAAGAACGAACAACAATTCATGCATACTTGTGCTAAAATGACGTCGTATTATTGAGATTTTTTTCATTCCAGATTGTGTGGACGCTAGCACAAGAAGATTAAAAAGTACAAACTGAACAGATAAGGCTCAGAGAGGTTACTTCCTTATCACTCACCCAATAGCCTCGTGACCGAGAATTCTGGGAAAAATGGCCGGAAATTCCTTAAATACATTAAAAATATGTACTTAATCAGTAGATAAAATTCAAAGTAAATGAGACAAACATGTATAGATACATATACAGGTAAAGAAACCTTGAGTTTCCAGAAAGTGATATCGCTTTGACAAAGAGATGTGCAGATAATCCGAATCCGAACTTCGCGAGGTTGTGGCGGAGCCACCATTACCTCTTCAATCACTAGAGGCTCTCCAGGTCGCCGGCTAACCGCAGCTACAAACAGATTCCCACAAGCAACAACGTTATAGAGTAGAAGTGTTCACACGATGTCATAAAATGGTTAACAGCACATATCTAGTGTTACATACCTTTGCAGCGAATAGGCTTCCCCGTAGTTGAAGAATTCTCCATCAGATCAATGCCCAAGTCAGGGACCTTGCTCTCAGCTGGCGCTGACCTTATAGCTCGCAGTTGTTGAGGTGTCACTAGTCGCTTATCGGTTATTATAATAATAACACCATTTTAAGACGGACGTCTTCTGTCATTTCGGTGCGGTGATTTAAAAATTTTGAATTGTTGGATTTTTTATTCAATCTTTTAAGATTACTTTTAAATTGTTTTAGTAATTCTTATTATTAAAGGTTAATTTTATAAATTTAAATTAATAAATTAATTTTTATTTAATAAATTTTTTCAATTAAATTTCAAACTATTTTATTTATATTTTAAACCTTAAAATTATGTCTTAATAATCTAACTTT
>JANIHY010000002.1:452619-465901 GCA_027479065.1 Erythroxylum brevipes
AAACAAAAAAAATCACTTTTCATAATTTATAAAAATCGGTACAAAAAAAACAGAAACCGAAAAATAAAACAAATAAGTTTTTAAATTTTATAATAAAAAATAAAAAATAAAAATAGAAACAAACGGTTTTTCTTAACATTTCCGTACCAATGAAGCAAAACCCTAACTCCGTTCCATTCCGTTCTGTCAGAACCTAAAACTAGAAACTCCATATTCTCTAGAAACTCCAGATTCTCAGTATCATCTTATGGTCTCTCACTTCTCTCTCACTACTGTTTACTCTTCAGGTTCAGTTTTTCTTGTTCTTTTTTTTGCTAGATTATTTAATTTCTTTCTTATTTTACTCTTGAACTCCCGCGGAGCATTGTTTCAGTTGTATATCATTTCCCTCATTTTCTTGTTGTTCGAGGAATGGAGAAATGCTTTAGATCTTCTGTTTCGTGTTGATTTAATTCGATGCGTTTTGCTTGGGATAACAGTTTCGTGTTGCTGTTTATTATTGTTGTTTCAGATTTTTGAGTTTACGATCTGCGTTTAGCCTTCATCTCCAATGGCGGTATGAGTATTTGCTAATTGCTTCTGTTGTTTAGTTCATTTTTGGCGCATGTTGAAGAGGTTTACTCAATGACTCTGCAGGTGGAAAGAATTTTTAAAGATGAAGCTAGTGAAGAAAAAGGAGAGCGCGCTCGAATGGTAATATGTTGTTTTAAGCCTCTGATTCACTATAACTATGATAATTTATAATTCCGCTGTGTTATCTGGAGACTGGGCGCTATTAACTTAGGCTTCGCGATTAAATTTCTGTGATGAGGATGAAGTTATGCGTAATTCACTATAAATGTTTTGGTTTCTGCAGGCGTCATTTGTGGGTGCAATGGCAATTGCTGACTTGGTTAAGACAACGCTAGGACCAAAAGGAATGGTAAGGTTTTTTCTTTCTCTTTGGGTGGATTTTACAGGATATTTTGCCCTCCATTCTTTGTCTGGTTTATGAAAATTGGTGCTTCATGTTGTTTTATGCATCCAGGATAAGATTTTACAATCAACAGGCAGGGGACGCCAAGTCAATGTTACAAATGATGGAGCTACGATCTTAAAGTCCCTTCACATTGACAACCCGGCTGCAAAAGTGCTTATCGGTATCCTTGCATTGAACTGGTCGTCTGTTCATTTTGTTCCTTTCTTTTAACTGTAGGATGTTTATCTTTGAACTTCTTGTCCTTTTCTTTTCTTTTACTTTTATGCTGGGGATGGAAGGGGAGGATGGTGCTTTACATGTATAGTGGGTAAAAGATGTATGTTGCGTTTAAGCTTATGGGAAATCTAGAATTTTAACAGAAAAGGAATTATCTTGCTGTTGGAAATTGCACGTCTTGTTGGGTTTAGGTATATATATTTATATATTTGAGAACCACCTTGTGCTGGTCCTTAATTTCCGTGTTAGACATTTCAAAAGTTCAAGATGATGAAGTTGGCGATGGAACAACTTCTGTTGTTGTCTTGGCCGGGGAACTCTTAAGGGAGGCAGAAAGGCTGGTGGCGGCAAAAATCCACCCTATGACAATTATAGCAGGTATTTCTTTTATTTCTATTCTTTATTTTTTGTTTTTTTTTTCCTGATTTAGCTTTCTTAGCAAGGAGCCTTATGGATTGTGGAAAAATTGAATGTCACTTTTTTCCAATGCAAAATGTGAGTAATTAACCGTCCTTGGTTGTATAGGCTTCCGAATGGCAGCTGAATGTGCTCGCAATGCTTTGTTGAAAAGGGCTGTGGATAATAAGGAGAATGAAGGTATTCTGCATTATCTATTATTTTATTTGATTTGCAGTTATTCTTATCGTGTCCTATATTCAACAGTGTGAGCTGTTGTGTGACTTTTGTGCTTGTAATTTGGTGGTGTTCCTTGTTTTTGTTGCATGTAGAGTTTCTATTCAGTAGATAATTTCAGAAAAGAATATTGTTATCGTAGTATTTCACTTTCAACTGCCATTTCCTTTTAACATATGCAACCGACCAATGATACAGAGAAATTCCAGTCAGACTTGATGAAGATAGCGATGACAACTTTAAGTTCAAAGATTTTATCGCAGGATAAAGAATATTTTGGAAAGCTAGCTGTAGATGCTGTGATGAGATTAAAGGTAATTAATGTTCTGCATATAACAGCTCAGTGCATTATTGTACAACTTGAAAGTTAGAGGGCTGTATATTTTTGAACTTGGTTCATAATCTTAAACCTGTTCATGGTATGCCTCATGTATCTCTAATTCCAATGGTAGGGTAGCACAAACTTAGAGGCAATTCAAATTATTAAGAAGCCTGGCGGATCACTGAAGGATTCCTTCCTTGATGAGGGGTGGGTATATGTACATAATACCTCTTTGACCTTTATTTACTCTTAAACAACTTCATTTCTGCACAAGTTATTTGTGAGCTGCTACAGTTTCTTGTCCACCTATTTGTTTCCAAGTGTTTTGTCTTTTTATCTTTTTCAGATTTATTCTTGATAAGAAAATAGGGATTGGGCAACCAAAACGTATAGAGAATGCTAAGATATTGGTGGCAAATACTGCCATGGACACGGACAAAGTAAAGATATACGGGGCACGTGTTCGGGTCGAGTCAATGTCTAGGGTTGCTGATATAGAAGCTGCTGAGAAACAAAAGATGCGTGAGAAGGTGGATAAGATAATAGCCCATGGGATTAATTGCTTTGTAAACAGGCAATTAATCTACAATTTTCCAGAGGAACTATTTGCAAATGCTGGAGTACTTGCAATTGAGCATGCTGATTTTGATGGGATTGAACGTTTGGCTCTGGTAACTGGTGGTGAGATTGCATCAACTTTTGACAACCCTGAGTCAGTTAAACTTGGACACTGTAAACTTATAGAGGAAATTATGATTGGTGAAGACAAGTTGATCCACTTTTCTGGCGTTGAAATGGGCCAGGCATGTACAATAGTATTGAGAGGTGCAAGGTACTTTAATAATCTAAAACTTTATCTATACATTATGAAGGTTTCATAGAAATGTGTTAACTTCTAGCCGAGTACTAAATATGTGCTTACTCTCTTTCTCATTTTAAAATTTTGCAGTCCAAACATAAAACTTGATATCTTATGATGATCATACTAACTCATTGCTTGTAATTGATCATTTATTTCATTAACTTGTGGAACCTATATTTTGATGAGCAGTCCAGATGATCATTTCTGAGATTAAATATTGATCATATCAACGTGGTGGCTCTGTATTCTATTTAGTTTTTGCATGGTCCAGACACGTGGACATATATTCTTGATGTTGATGTTACTTCAATTCACTTAACACATATTTCTTCATTTGTTTGCACTTCTTAACAGCCATCATGTGCTTGATGAGGCGGAAAGGTCATTGCATGATGCTCTGTGTGTCCTTTCACAGACTGTCAATGACAGTAGGGTTCTTCTCGGTGGTGGATGGCCTGAAATGGTAATGGCAAAGGAAGTTGACGAGCTAGCTCGTGTCACTCCTGGAAAAAAGTCTCATGCTGTTGAAGCTTTCTCAAAGGCCCTCGTTGCTATTCCAACAATAATTTCCGACAATGCCGGACTAGATAGTGCTGAGTTGATTGCGCAGCTTCGTGCAGAACACAACAAGGAAGGGTGCAATGCAGGGATCGATGTTATCTCTGGATCTGTAAGTCCTAACAGTTTGCATTTTCTGTCATCTGAACCTTGGCTATCCACGGCTATAAGCTCTGCATCACCAGTTGGTTGTTGACGCCAAGCATCTGGTTCTTTCATTTGCAGGTTGGAGACATGGCTGAGCTCGGGATTTCGGAATCGTTCAAAGTTAAGCAAGCTGTACTGCTCTCGGCAACTGAAGCTGCTGAGATGATTCTGAGAGTTGATGAGATTATCACTTGTGCCCCTCGCAAGAGAGAAGATAGGATGTAGAGAAGTGGCATATCTGTTGTAAACTCGCTTTGTTTTCACTTTACCTGAATTCAAAGTTCATATAAACTATCCTTACTGCACAGCCTATATAATGTTTCTACATTGGGAGGTTGAATCGGTCTATTCTATTTAGAACAACTGATATTTAACATACACATTATGCTGAATCTCTGTAGTTGACTTCTTATAGTTCAACAACTTTCTTGTGGAAATGATGAGTTGACATCAATAATCATTGATCATTGTGTGACGATTAGGGTTTCTTTTATATAAATTTAGGCATTTTTAAAATCTAATATTCAACAACTTAACTCCGAAGGAAGTCATAACTAGCGTTGAATTACACTCTCGGAGACTAATGAAATCCGTCTACATTTATTTATCAAAACCTTATACTTGATCCATAAGAAAGCTTACAATACTTTCAAGTTGAGTTGAATCAGAATTTAAAACTTTTATTATTGTTTAATATTATAAATTGACCTAAGTCTGTTCGACATTCCTCGACAAAAATTAGTATCTTAACAAGCAGAAAATGTATAATTTATACAAAGTGACCAATGTCGCTTGGTTCAATTGGTCCGGAAATGGCATCCGTTCAAACGTAATCAAAAGTGGACTGGTCACGCACACGCAACTCGACCCCGATAACTCGATAAGTACAACCTACAACAGTGTCCACCGTGCTATTTCCTATCCAAATCAGCATCCAACTAACAGCTACAAAGACACTTTAAAGTTCCGGCAAAATCGGAGAACACTCGGAACTGTCGCAGAAAAGAAGGAAGGAAGTGGTTCTCATGGCAAACGGTAAAGGGTTCGACAGTAATCTTGTTCTTGCCCACAAATTCCCTGAGGTATATCATTCTCGTGTTCTAATTTGTTCTCTGTCTTACCAAACATCTTATGTTGTCTTCGAGATTGTAATTTATGTATCTCTGTCTCCCGTTTGTTGTTGTTCCCGCAGACAACATATTCTTACACTGAAAGGTAAACCCACCACGCTCCACGCTCCACCCATCTGGGTCTGTTTCTGTGCACTGGAGAAGTAATTCACACTTTGTCGAACAGGGACGTGGCTATTTATGCTTTAGGTGTTGGTGCTTGTGGGCACGATGCGTTGGACTCCGATGAGCTTAAATATGTCTATCATGAGGATGGGCAACAGTTTGTTAAGGTGTTTGTTATGTTTGTGGAATTTGGTTTGGTTTTACATTTGATTGTTGATCCAAGTATGGAGTTTTTGTTAGTAGACAAGGAACTTGAAGCTGGGTTGCTTTGTTTATTAGGTAATTAACGTTGTTTATTGTTGTATTTTATAGGTGTTGCCCACGTTTGCTGCTCTGTTTTCACTTGGGTCATTGACTAGGGGTCTGAATTTGCCAGGGCTTGAGTAAGTAGTGATCATCTCTGATGGTGTGAATATTATTGGAACAGGCATACTCTTTCACTTAACCGTAATCTTAATTTCTGGTTTTCGTGGCAACCAGTTATGATCCACGTCTTCTTCTGCACGGGCAACAGTACATAGAGATTTACAAGCCCTTTCCTTCTAGTGCTTCTGTAAGTCCCTGAGCTGGAGTGACTAATTAGGTTGCTTTTTCTTCTTTTAGTTGTTTAGGTGAGTGTAGAGCACTCAATACCGACTGTGTCTAGTTCCTTCTATATCTAGGAAAGCCAGTACAAAGATTCACTTGGTGGGTTTGGAAAAATAGTTAGCCTCCATGGAATGTAAGACCAAGCTTGTCCATACTTATGCATGAGAAACTTAAACATCCCAATCTCACTAAGTAACTGTTTATACGAAAAAGATTGATGGGGATGGTTAGGAGAAAGACCCTATGAATGCCATTGAGAATAAATTGGAGCCAGATTCAACAAGAAAATTTGCGATTCCCAATCTTCAAGCATTAGGAAGGGTGCATAAATGGCACCACTTATTGCTGAAGAGCGTATCCCCAATTTGAATCAAATCCTCCTATTGAAAGTCCGTTTTATTTTGAAGTGCTCTCCTGGCAGATCCCAATCCACAATTCTACCTTTGCTTCTCTGTCACAACATTGAGTTTCACCAGAAGCTGAAATGGAGGTGTCCTGCCCAACTAAGTTTCACTCTTCCTCTTTGCAAACAATAGAGCTCCACTTCCTAGTAATGTCCAAGCCACCTTATTATGGACACTTTTTTTCTTTACCTTGGACCAATGGAATGGTTGTGGCAATTCCATATCCAATAAACTCCCAAAAGAGACCAAACATTCCTGTCAATTTGATATTGGACTACAGGGGAAGAGATATGAACAGAAGTTGGATTAGTTTGAAAAAGAGACAAGTTGAAATTGTCAGTCGCTAACTTTAGTTTTTCATTGCTTAGACATATTCTTTGTGGCACCAGATATGTTTCTAACCTGATGCATAGGGGATTTTTGTCCTCCCTTTGGTATCTGTGAGTTATTGGTTGTATAATGCATTTCACTCTTGGTGCAGCTACTTAATAAAGTCAGTCTTGCTGGATTACATGACAAAGGTTTGTATTCAATTGGAGAACCAGTCAAACTGAATAAAACCTCTTTTTTAGGAAGCAAAAGTGGGAGAATATTTCAGATTGTCTCCATTCTGCAATGATCGTACAGTTATTGTGAATGAATGAATTGTGTTTGAGCTGCAGTTTTATAACCTCCAGTTTGGGTGTAGTGGAAAATCCCATGTCTTGAAATTCCTTTTTCCACAAAATTCAACTCTCTCATGAATATAGCAGAATATTCTCCCAATTTCTTAGGGTAATTAGTTTTCTTTTAAATAATTTCAGGCAAGGCAGCTATTCTAGAGATTGAAACAAAGTCCTATTTGAAAGACTCTGGTGAATTATTATGCATGAACAGGTGAGTTATTCCATCATGCATCTGATATAGCCGCTCAGATTTGAATGTTCAATAAGCTTGATGGTTTTGCATATCTTTTTACACCATACAGGTCAACTGTATATCTCCGAGGTGCTGGTGGCTTCTCAAACTCATCTCTGCCATTTTCATATTCCAGCTATCCAACTGACCAAGTTGCAGTTGTAAAGATCCCAAGAAGTCAACCCTTTGCAGTATATGAGGATTGTACTCAACCACCTCAGGCATGTAATATGGATAACGTTATTGCCATAATTGAACATAATCTGTGATACTCTTTTACATGTACAGCATCAGTACTTTCAATCTTTATACCTTCAATTAGACTAAGTTGCTCGTTTGTTGATTGGTAACATATGATCAAAAAGTTGGAGACTACTTGAAATATACACTGCTTGCCTCTTGTTTATTCAAATACTGACATGTCCTTTATGTGTTTGCATTTGAATTGAATAAAAAGTCTCAACAATTCTGCTTTTTTTACAATTACTCATTAGTGAAAACTGATCTTCCATCTTTTCAGTTGTATGAAACTTAAGATATTATATACCTGTGATAATCCTTGGTGCCATGGGTAGGATTTCTTCAAGTTCCTGAAAGAGTTAACATCTTATTTGTCTATTCACCATGCTTATTCTTCACTTTGTTTTCCATTATTTTGCAGGCATTGTTGTATAGGCTATCGGGTGATTATAATCCTCTCCATTCAGATCCTTTGATTGCTAAAGTTGCAGGGTCGGTAATCCTGTCTGTGTTTATTTTCTTTCTTGGCACAAGCGTATACAAGACTTGATCACAATATCTCAACTCGCTAATGGATTGCATCGTTCCTAGACAAAACATTATAAAACTGAAACCATAGTTCCGCAATTTCTGTCGACTATATTTCAAAAAGATATAGTAGTGGAGTCATTCATTTTGGTCACGAAATTGGAACCAGAGTTCTTCAAAGATGTTCATGGACTATGCTTAAAATCCCAGTATTCTATGTTGCTTATGCAACTTACCATACACTGAACTTATTGAGCTAATCTTCCTTTATCTCATATCAGATTCCCGTGTCCAATACTGCACGGATTGTGTACCCTTGGATTCGCTATTAGGGCAATCATAAAGTGTGTTTGCAAAGGAAATGCTAATATCATCAAAATCATATCTGGCAGATTCCTTCTACATGTCTACCCTGCAGAAACTTTGATCACCGAGATGTGGCTTGAAGGCCTGAGGTAGAGTTGCATCTGCTCTTGTAATCACTAGAGTTTTACTTATCCCACACAGCTTAAGAGACCATTCTGGTGTTTTCACTTGCAGGGTGATATATGAAGTAAAGGTGAAGGAAAGAAACAGAGTTGTGCTCTCTGGCTATGTAGACCTTAATCGTTTGACCTCATCACTGTAAAATAGTCGTCTGATCTATTGTCTTAGCAGTTTTAAGTAGAATAAAAATAGCATGTCAATGCTTCTCAGCTTGTTCATAATAAAGTGATCTCAGAAATGAATTTACTCTATTCTTGAATTCCCTACAAACTCTCTGTATAAATTGGACTTTTTATTGAGTAATAAGTAGAAACATTAATAGTTCAGATTAGCTTCGACCCATATCCGAATTCGGACATAATGTTAATAGGTTAGAGTGACTTGGATCCATATTCGAATTCCGAATTCTGAATTCCGACCAAAATTTGTCCCCGGAGCGTCTTTTATTCTTAACAGGTCACTAATTAGATCAGAATCATTCTTAACAAATTTATAATAAATGATCTCATTTTTTTCATTGAATCTGGGTAGAGACTAAAGGTCTTGAGCATCTGATTTGACATAACAACTTAAAAGATAAAGAAGTATCGGTAATTTTTTCAAGTTCAGATTATATTCTTCTTATTTTATTTGATTAAAGGGGGAGTATGTGGACATTATAAATCAATTAAGACTAATTCAAAATTTAGTTAGGATTGATGTTGGACTGAATTTAATTAAAATATGTTGTTATGTTATTTAAATAAAGTATTCAATTTAAAAATAATTTAATTTTTAATCTTTATACCAAATTTCTTTTAACGTTAAAATGAATAATTAATGAAGACATCAATGGACCCGGCCATTTTTGAGCTACGACGGGTGACGGCAAAGTCTGGATTTAAATCGGACGGTTGAGATGGCTGTACGGATGAAGCCACTTGGCCTGTGTGCGTGTGTGTGTACATATATATTTATATATATATATCTAAAATGTTCAAAGTGTAACGGAGAAGAACCGCACAATCGCGCCTCCCGCTAGTTGGTTCTCTGGAGCGATCTGTTTTTGAAATGTCGAGCGAGATCGAGACTACTTTCGCTACCGACGTTTCTGGAACGGCGACGGCTGTGGAATCCGGTGTCTTCTACGATGACGAAGAGATTAAGGTTCTCAAAGACGCCGTCCGAGCTTTGCCTACTCACGCAGTGAACGACTTGCTATCCAAGGGGGTTAGTTTTAGTGAACTCTTTTCTAGAAATGTAGTGGTAATGTATTAATTATTTAGGTTTCTAGTGTCTCCTTGGTTGTGCTTTCTTATTATACACACTGAGAGTGAAACTCGCGGTTTGGTCTGTTTGTTTGCCTAGAAAATAATCTTCCAAAGTATCAAGGATTTTGCAGCTGGTATTCAGTTTTTATATTGTGTGCTATTTAGTTTTTTGTTTTCCTATCTGTATATTGTTGTCAGTTGCATGAGATTTGGGATTTATATCGCGTCAATTAGTCATCGGGTTTTGTGCGTCTTGATGTATTAATTACTTCTGTTTAAGTTGGAGAGTGCTCGCAGATCTAGATGAACGTCGTCTTAAGTACAAAGTAGGTAATTCTTCTTATGTTCTCACGATTTTGTTCTCGTAACGTGCCTTCTTCTTTGTACAGGTATGCGTGAGATGTATCTTTCGGTTGTTTGGTATCTGTGGAGAAGCTTATTTACGCTCTCTACCTCCCGCTGATATGATTAGAATCATTAGAGAATCAACAAATGCAGACAGTCATGTGGAGAACTCTAGTTTGAAAGCTGATGAACATTCTAGCTGCCTTTCTACTCCTAAAGGATCAGAGGTGGAGCCAGATGTTTGTAGCCTTTGTTTGGGTATATTGCAGTTCCATTACCGCAATGATAAAGGAACGCTGGTGAAGAAGTTGAGTCCTCTTGAGTTAGCCATAGCAATTACTGAATTGGTGAAGCAAGAAGGCCATCAGATGGATAGCTTTTCCCTTGAAATTTCTTTACCACCTTTGATCCAGGAAAATGAACATGCTGTTTGGTAATTTCTTACATTCCTGACCAAACACTTTGAACTTGTATGTTTTCTTGTTTTCGAATCTGTAGATAGTTAATGTTTAGCTGTTCAGTTTTTTGGATGTGGAAATCAGCATTATTGATTTATGGCATGTTTAGAGCTCTTAGACTGAAATTATTGAATCCGCTGACGTTTGAGGGGCTAATAACCTCTCAGTCTCTTGGTCAATTAGTATTCAGCTGCACGATGATCCCTAGTCATTTTCCTTGACAACTTAATCTTTTTTGGTATTCAATTGCAAATGTATGAAAGTTACTGTTCCTTTTTTCTCTGATGTAGGTTATATCTGAAAAGAAAATTTAGACCAGAAAATAAGTTCCAGAAGAGACTTCCTGAACAAATTTCTGTAAAGGATGCCTTAAAATTTGCTTTGGCGACTTCACTTGAAACATTGTTGGTAAGTAAAGCCTTGGTTCATTTTTATGTTGTGCTGCATAATTGGATCTTGGTGTATCATCTACCAGTAGTAGGTTATTATTTTTAGTTTATATTTGAAATATTTTTCGTTGAGATTCTACTGATGAATACCATATGACATTTGGATATACTCGTTATGTACCTAAATTATGAAGTTATTATATATAGGCCTAAAAATTTGTGACCTCTTTAAAGCTTTGGAAAAACAATTTCAGTAGAGTTTCTTATGGAAAAATAGAGTAGAATGTGTACTATTATGGTTAAAAAATTACTCGTTTAGACTCTCCAATCAATGCTTTATTAAACTGAAGCTCTTCAGGGTGTAAAATCAGGTCCAACTTCCTACCGAATTCGTTTGACATACACTGAAAAGGCAACTTCAAGTATTAGCTCAGACGTGGCGGAAAGAAATGGTGGTAGCAAGAGAAGAAAAACAGGCATGTAAAGTTGTTAGAATAACATATTCTTTTATATATATCTTCTAGTTATGAAGCATAGTTCGTGTGTTTTCATTGTTACTTGCTCCTGGCAATGAACAATTAACTTTTTATGAACATAAACCAATTGCAGGCAGTGACTTGAGCAGTGAGTTGTTAGAAGTTACCAGAGAATGCATTGATAGCCATAAATCTGAAGGAGATAATATTTTGGGGAGGGATCTTACTGATTTAGAAGATAGTGATGAATCTTTTGAATGTTTCAACTTGCCAACAGAAAAGGTAAGCCATATCTATGAGGGACTTCTATGACTTTATGTTCTGGATGTCCTCCAATACAAGGCTTGTTTGCTAAGTTATTGCACTTTCTTTATTTGTCAGAGTCAGCTTTCTTAAGTGGTTATCTGTCGGTTATCATGGCATGGAATTTTCTTACTGGTTTCTTTTCTCTATTTTACTAGATCAAAGAGCCCTGCTGCTTAATGTTTCTTTGCTACAGGACGCCAATCTATTTTGGTGGGAGATACTTCAAGGTAGTTCAATTCATATTTTCGATGTAGAAGCGATTATCGGCCATTTGTAGCATAATACTATTACTGATGTAGGAAGAGGAATATGCTTACTATGCTCCTACATCAATTAGGAAGATGATAGCAATAGCTTGAATTAATCCGATGTGATTATATTGTCTTGATTTTCTACGATGTTAGAGTCTTATCTTTAACAAACAAAATGGAGATTCATGCCAATTATGCTGTTCATTTAATTTTTGCAGTTTTCTAGAAATGTGAGTCAAACACGCTGGATAATTGAAGACGAAAGAATGGGAGAAGCATCGGTTGAGGTGTAAATCTACTATCTCAAACAGTTGTTATTGCCTTTACCGACAACAATATTCTCCCCGCATGATTGGAAAAAAGTGAACGGTTTCTGTTTCTTCTTTAGGAAATAATAGGTGGCAGCATTCTTCCAGCCTGTCAGGGTGACAACTACAAATTCCATGCAGCTGGTAGAGAGGATATTGATGTAGGAAGATCGACTCCCGGTTGTGTCCATTGGATTATGTTACAGCATGTTCTGATTTGTGAAGTTGCTATTTCCAGGTTCGGATGTTGGGTTCGGGCAGACCTTTTCTGGTTGAGATTCAAAATGCACGACAAATTCTGACTGAGGCTTTGGTGAAGGAAGTAGAAACAAAGATAAATAACTTGGAGAATAAATCGGTTAGACCTACTACCTATTGTAGTACTTTCAATGAATCATTTATATATCCAACTGAAAAAGCACTTGCTGGCATGCAGGTTGGAGTTAAAAATCTTAAAGTAGTAGGCAATCAAGGTTGGTCCCTAATGCATGAAGGAGAAGCAGAAAAGCAGGTTTTTGTTTACTTCTCTTGAATCACCTTGAGAGCATATTATTGTTAAATCTGACCTTTACGTGTCAAGCATTTTAATATTATCTTTTTTATGTAGAAACAATATTGTGCACTAGTATGGATTTCACGCCCACTTGAGGACAAGGACCTGTTATCAATTGCTTCACTCAAAGATATGGTGATTTTTTTTTATTTTTTTATTGCTTTCATATATGTATATATTGTACAGCTTACCTTTCTATTTATCCCAAGTTGTTTGTTATGGTGCAGCACGTGTTGCAGCGGACTCCAATTAGGGTACTTCATCGTCGCAGTCCACTGGATCGTCCTAAGATTATTCACTGGTTGGTGTCTCGTCTTTTTCTTCGTAATATACAAGCGGCCTGGCCTCTCACTGACAACCTTCTTCTTTTCCTCTATTGAGAATCGTAGGATGAAAATCGAGAGGATTGCCGGAAGCTCTCAGTATTTTCTTTTGCATCTTTGCACACAGGTATGCGTGTATGTAGTAAACGACACTGACTTTTTCGTTAAAATACTTAAAACCTTATGACAATGTAGGAGTCTCACATGATCACGTTAAACGTTAGAAGACATTCAACAATTTAGTTACACAAGCCTATCAAGTCTTTGGCAAAGTTGAGCCCTTCTTAAAATTGGATAACTGAATAAAGTATGAGATTAAAAATCATTACATTTTCGTCAAAATATGATAACTAATATTTTTTTTTAAATAACTTAAAAGCATGTATGACTTTACGTTTTTTAAATTAGAAAGATTTTAAACATAACATACTTATTTAGGGTCTGTTTGGGTCTATTTTTATTTTTATAGTTTTGTTTTTGTTTTTTCAATTTTTATAATTTTGAAAACCATAAAATGTGATTTTTGTT
>JANIHY010000002.1:466419-477700 GCA_027479065.1 Erythroxylum brevipes
AAATCATGAAAATTAAAAACATAATAGAAACAAATGAATCGTTAACTTTTAAAATAAATTTAATTATTCAAATGTAAATTTTTAGTTTTAAAATTTTGCTTGTCTAGTTAATAGTAAATGAAGAATTTATCTGATAAAATTGGTTTATATGAAAACTATTCTATTATTTACCATTAGCTAGAGGTATTTAAGTTTATTAATTATTATCTTACATCAGTTTTATTTTTACAATAATACTTCCATCATTTATATTCTTAAGACACCATTTAAGACTATTTAGATAAAACTAAGGCAAAAATAAATATTGTAATGCAAATGGTATTGCAGGCTGGAACTTACATCAAAGAGTTTGTTCATGGGGATCTAGGTCGAACATGTCCCAGGTACACAAAAAGCATTTTAAGCAACAGCTTTTATCTTAACCTCATTAAATTTCTTCTTTCTTCGCAGCATTGGGTCAATTCTGGGATGCAGGGCAGAGATACTCCAACTCGATGTAACGGATGTGAAGATGGATTGTTTCATGACTTGAGTGATCCACTCCATTGTAAATGCATACTCTTTATTGGATAAGTTAATATTTTCGATGGACGAAATAAAAGCATAATATTAGTCTATTAACTTACTATTCTACCCTGTTGTAAACATCTAAATCACCATAAACTCTCTATTACTAATCTTCCCAAGTGGCGTCCAACATTTTCGCCATGAAGCTATACCTATCAGCAGCCTCATCTATCTGCAAAAGCAATTTTCAACACAGTTATCTACCAAATAACCAAAATAAATAAATAAATATTAAATATTATTCAAATTGTTTAAAACTTTTTATTTATTTAATGATAATTATATAAGTCATCATTCACTTTATAGAAATCATGTCGCTTGAAGACACTCATGGACACGTACCATTTTCTTAGTTGGACGCCCAGCTCCATGTCCAGCCTTGCACTCGATGCGACCTATTATTGGGTTGGTCTGTGGGCTGTCCTCCAAGCTCGTGCATAAAGTGTGTTGCATCGTCTGGCAATTGATACGTTAAATTACTTGAGTAAATGTATAGAAATGTATACATCCACAATGGTTGTGACAAAAAGAAAAAAAAAACACTCACCGCCAATAATTTAAGCGAGTGTAATGGAACAACCCTGTCATCGTGATCAGCGGTCATAAGCATGGTCGAAGGATATTGACACTGTTTATCAGGATTTTGTTCCCATGGTCTCCTCACATTATGCAGTGGCGAGTACCTGACGAAGCAAAATGACAACTAAGTTTTAACGATCAAATCCGAGCAAAAGAAAAGAAATGCTGCCTCGAAAATTTCCCTCACTTTATTAGCCATTGGAACTCTTCCTCGTTGTCCGAACAGCCGTAGTCAGAAGTCCATGCATGACCTGAAAACCAAAGTTTACTCAAATCGAGATATGTTGAATTGATGGTTACTGCGGCCAAAAGATGTCGGACCTAACCTATAGTGAACTTGTGAAACCGCAGCATGTCCATAACCCCGACATGGGCCAGAGCACAACCAAAAAGATCAGGCCTCTGTCACAGCGACGAGATCAGAAAACGAACAATGAAAGTTGAAACAAATAATAGACAATAATGGTAAAAGAAGTCAAGGTCTTTACCTGATTTATGCAAGCCCCAACAAGAAGCCCGCCATTACTTCCACCTTCTATGCATAGCTTTCTTGGCTGGGTATATCCAGTAGATACAAGGTACTCAGCAGCGGAAATGAAGTCATCAAAGCAATTCTGTTTTTTTGAGAGAGAGCCTGCTTTATGCCATTCCTCACCATATTCTCCACCACCACGTATGTTTGCAATGCAGTAGACAGCATTTAGGTGACTTGCAAGCACAATACGACTGACACTGAATGATGGGGTGATACTAATGTTAAATCCACCATATCCGTACAACAAGCATGGGTGTGATCCATCCAACTTTATATTCTTCCTGGCTACAATAAACATGGGGATCTTTGTAACGTCCCTGCTAGGCACAAAAACCTGGACAAGTTCAACCCAATCAAGTACGGAACACAGTCTAGCAACATAGATGGGTAAGAACAGCACAAGATAAATATGGAGCCAAACTTGAAACTTGGAGGAGGGACATGCAAAGATTTAAGTTAATGAGAAGCTGGCTAAATTGTTGCTCTCACCTGATCCACGTGGAAATTTGTCCGGTCAAATCCCGGCACAGAAATTTCACGAAATATCTTCATCTGCGGAACCCCAGTATCTAAATTGCATTGATATATTATACCAGGGGTAAGGAAGCTGGTAAACCCAATGAATACTGTACTATCCTTTCGTCTGCAAGATATATCGTGGACGGTGCCAATATCAATTGGTAGTTGATGTAAAAAGGATCCTGTTTTCAGATCCCTGATCTGCACGACACACTTCACATCACTCAAGTAACTGACAATCAATTTATCACCATTAACAGGACTCGCTGATTCAAGGACATCATTTTCTGATTCTGGTATAACACACGTCCAATTATTTGGGTCTTTCAGATCTACCCGGACTAGTTTATACTTGGGGGCGTCCTTATTAGTCCGAAAGGTAAATACGGTGTCATCATTTGCAACCTCATGGTATTGAGCATCAAAATTATCAACAAGTTTAACAAATGGGAGCAGGCTGTTTCCTCCTCGAAAACCTTCAAGGCCCTCACGAAGTTCAGACAAATTGCAATAATACACTTTATTAACCGGATCACAGCTCTCATGGATGGTGAGGAGAAGATACTGTAAAATAACATGAAGAAAAGGTCAACTCCAGAGTATTTTGATAAATGTTTTCCTCTTTTGCTAAACTTAAAAAAGGAAAACAGAATATGTTTTGGATTAAGTATGTTAAATTAAACATTCATATAGCCAAAATTAAATCTTACTACAAGCAACATTGAAATGTATATAACTGAATGGAAATTTTCAATAATAGAATGAAAAAAAAGGGAACATTCCAGCTACAGTATCAAAGAAATTTAAAGGAAAGCACAATTTGGATAAGAGCTGAAGCTTATGCTTCATACACCTAAATAAAGGAAGATCTAAGATGAATAACGTCCCCATCTTAAAATAATTTCACAGATGAATAAGCCAATTCCAAAAGTTAGCAATATACTTCATCTAATTGATCTCATTGCAAAAAGTTAAAGACAAATTAGGACTTACCTTCCCATCATCTGTCACACCAGCTCCAACTGTGTGTTTAGGGTTCTCAAGATCTCTCCAGCACAGTATATCCTCGGACTGATCAGTTCCTAAGAAATGATAGTATACATGGTGATTAAGATTAGCATTAGTCTCAGTGCCAGCATCCAGGGTTTCTCCTTCTCTGCAGAATAAGTCAAACTTATCAAATCCATTAAATTCCATATATAACGTCACAACATAATTTTCATAGGAGCCACAACAAATGGAGAAAAGTCAACACAGCTCAAAGTTTTCAATCGTTCAAATTATCAGTTATGCTTCATGCGACATTTTTCAACCGGATAACTGAACTGAGGAAATTTTCACAGGTGTCTGATCAAACATTGCCTACAGTTCCGTCAATATCTTTTCCAATAGATCGAAGGTTCCATTAAAAACTGTCAGAGATTTCTGACCACCACTAATTCACACTATGAATATACCATACAGAGAGAGGCATAATAAGAAATTCCACATAATAAGTCCAGAGATAAAGTTTCATACGCGGGAACTGGGTAACGGCTATAGAAAAATCCTTTGCTATCGTGAGTCCAACTAATTCCTGAAAACTTAACCTGTTACAACAAACCATATGAACACATTAGAGTCATAGCGCCAAACTCAAGAGTCAGTGTGTATGTAGTAAAAAAAAAAGAACTAACCCATGATACGGTGTCAGCCTCCACTGTCTTATCCTCTATCCGCATAACTTTGATCGTCACCCAATCACTCCCGCTCGAGCTAAGTCCGTACGCCAAGTACTTAGCGTCCTCGCTAATTGACAGAGTATTGAGTGCAACCGTTCCGTCCTCACTAAGGACATTTGGATCAAGCAACACCTCTGGTTCTCCATCTAAACTATCCTGGAACAAATATAACAAGAGAAAAAAAATTAAAAAATGATCATAAAAAGGAGAAAAACTAATAAGTACTTTAGATAGTTACCTGAACGTATAGGACGGCCTGAGCTTGAAGGCCAGTGTTATGGAAGTAGAAGTACTTGTTTCCACGTTTAGACGGCGGGTCATATCGTGGATGATCAAACAATTTTGTGATTTTCTCGCGAAGCTTCTCTCTCACATCGCACGTCTTCAACACCGATTCAGTCAACTTCACCTGATGATCAACGAACTCTTTCACTTCTTCTGCTTCCGTATCTTCTAACCTACGACGACAAAGCCAAAAAGACGACGTTTCGTTTCATAATCAATCCAACGAAAAACGCAGATTAAATCATCTAACAGAACTTGACATTTCATCGAATATCAAACGAACCAAAAAAAGGCCAAATTACGAACTCGAAATTTTGATTGAACGAAGAGGATTAGGTCTAAAACAATGGAAAGCAAACAAGATAATTAGAACCGCCAACATCTTAATCGAAATTTCATAAGACTATCATTTTAACAAGCAGATTAACCACATCCTAACGCAAACAACAATCGACTGGACGTAAAACACCATCCCATTACCATCGATAAGGATCCGAGATCTTAACGCCGTGATAATCATCGACGACGGAATCGTCACGACGTGCAACAGGGTACTCCAACCGTCCGTCGAGAGCAGATACAGAGCCCATACTCCGGTTGCGCGTGAGAAAGAGAAGAGGAGGAGGAGAGATTTTGTTTCGTTTGGTAGAGGATAAAGAAGCCGAAGGAAGACTTAATGGCCCTAGACTTTGGAATCTTCGCACAGCCTTAAATATGGGAGCCAAGATACCGAGAGCGAGAGGAGGAGTTATGAGGTGTGAGTGGCGTGCAAATGAGGCCATAGTTACCCAATTTTTAAGTTCGGGGTTTGGCGCCTGGGCCTTGATGGTCGCGAGCGCGTAGCTGATCGTGGTTCTGTAATGTCGCCATATTGAGTATATTATGTCGTCATTTTGCTTGAAGGATCGTATACAATTAGCTTTTAAGCTGTGATTGATAAGTAAGTTCAAATTCAAACGAAACCTCAAAATCAGCGTCTTTTAAAATCTCAAGGTCTATATATATATATATATAATATTTGAACACTTTTCAGTAGCCTTTACGATGCACCTTATAAGAAAGGTTAGTCGGATTATACACATGAAGAATGCATGTAGAAATATTAAGATAAATATGAGTGAGTAAGATCAGATTTAGTGAAAATTTTAATAGAGTCTCGGATATTGTGAAAATTGACTTGACCCAGGCTAAAGACTTAATGAACTAAAAACTTAGCCTAGGTTCGGATAAATGGGATGGCCCATCCTCGGATTAATGGATCACTATTATCGGATTTGTTGTGGGACGCATTGGATCAGGTCAGTGTGTTAAGTAGATTTCGGCAAGATCACACTGCATCATCAGCAGATAGAAATCGTGGAGAGACCTTAGATAATATGGCAACAACTAGGAGTTAGACTTATAATCAAACTCAATATCTGAAGATAGTGGAGATCTTCGAGGATAAAAATGCTAATTTCCTATTTGAATATAAACTCTATCTTTCTGTTAAAATCCTATTTGGATGAAAATATCATCCAATTGGTCAACGTGATATAATCTGATAAAGATAGACGTGACATTGATCTTAGGCAGTTCAGTTTTAGTAGGACTCTGAATGTAACTTGGCTTTCAAGTTAGAGTGCCTGCATATAGCTTATTCGAATTTTACTCTCCTTATTCATTCAGAGAGAGCATTCCTTGTATTATTTTGAGGGAAAGTATGTAAAGGTTGGTTTTACCGTATCTATGTAAAGGTTGGTTTTACCGTATCTCTCTTATTTCTTTGCTGCCTTTGTTTCTTATTGCTTTAGTAGTGAAAACCCGTAGGGGTAGTAAGTTCGCAAACTTTTCGATTCGTTTCTGACAAATAAAAAATCAAAAAATTTAAGAGAACGAAAATAAATTAACTACTACCCCTACGATGATTTTTGTTTGTTTGTCAGAAACGAATCGAAAAGTTTGTGAAAATACGTCTACAGTTTTTCAATTGGTATCAAAGTAGGTAACCGAGTCAGAACTTGATAACAAGTTAGTGCAGATCTAGGTTTCACATTTATGATTATAAGATAATGAGCATTAATTATCAGGTCATCGTTGTTGGATGGTTTCATCTATCCTGCATGGAAATCACGGATGAAAATCTTCATCAAAGCTTAGGGTATGAAAGTTTGGCATTGGTAGTACATGAGTAGACGAATCTGATAAGCACTAATGATAAAAGGAGAGGTAGTTCAAAAAGATTCATCTGAATGGACAAGAGCCGAAGAAGAAAGTGCACTTGGAAATTCACAAGCAATGCAAGCGATATTCAGTGCTATCGATGAGGGACGCTTCTCATTGATATCAGCCTGTGAATCAGCTAAAGAAGCGTGTGATGCTTTGCAAACTATTCATGAAGGGTCAAAATCTTTGATAGTGTCACAACTACAGATGTTAGCTGTGAGATTTGAAAAACAGAGGATGGATGAAAATGAGACTATTGGAGACTTTCGTGAAGATTGCGAGATATAGCGAATTAGGCACATCAATTGGGGAAGAAATAATCTGAAACTAGTCAAGAAAACGTTGAGGTCATTACCTTCGAGATTTATTCCAAAAATTGCAATAATAAAGGAGGCCAATGACATTAATGACTTATCATTGGAGAAGATAATTGGAATTTTTACCAATTTTGAAATGAATTTGTTGAAGGACAATCGAGAGAAGAAGAAAGTATTAACATTGTAAGCTAAAATTGGTAAAGTAGTGAATGATGTAGAAGATGAATCCGACGAGAATGAAGATATGGAGCTATTAACATGAGAGTTCGATAAGTGGCTAAAGAGAGTGAAAAATGACAGATTCGAGTTTACACAAAATGACGGGAGTTCATCAAACAACAACTTTAAACAACAAGCCAAAACTCAAAAGGAGAAAGAAAGATAAAGATAATTCAATGTCATAAGTGTCAAGGTTTTGGATATGTTAAAGCGAAATGTGCTAATACCATGAAGAAGAGAAAAAGAAAATCCCATACGAGCATTTGGAATGATAACGAATCTGGAAGTGAATATGAAAGTGATGAAGAAATTGTGAATAGTGCTGCATTAGTTACTTTGTACAGTAAAAGTCCAATTACTTGCTTAACAACAATTAAGAAAGAATATCATGGGTTAGACTACTTCCCTGCATTCCTGCCTTCTCCTTCACCATCCTTAATCCCCCTCTTCCTTTGCATCTGCCTTATCCAAGGGCAGTACAGTCATTTCTTTTTGTTCCAAATTTCCCGCCCTTTGTTTCTACCATTCACATGCTCTACTTTTCCTTCATTGTATTCTAAAAAGTAGCCTCCTTTCCTAATTTAGAATTTCCTCCTCGATGGCAGAATTGCATCCTCCCAAAATTTCTGATTTTCCCCCTCTACCCTTGCATTCCCCGTCCTCCTCTGCAACTCCCAACCAAGTCCCACTGCCACTCTCCTCCCCAGCCAAAGCTTCTTTTGCCCAGTCTTCCTCCCCTCCATTTTCTAAAACCAACCCTCCCTCAACTACTGAGCTTCCTCCACTAAAACAAGACCAAACAGAAGGTGTTTCTTCTATCAAAGCTAAGAGGACATGGAAACAAGTTGTTGGTGATAAGAATGAGTCCTCTTTGTTTTTCTGCCCTCCAGTGGAATTGGAAGGAAAACTCATAGTAGCTCCTCCTCTAGAAACTCTACAGGAAGGGGCTAAAACTTGAGAGTCCACTCTAGTTGAGTTTTTCATGGATAAAAGACCCGCCTTTCTAGTGATTCGAGCTTGGACTCAAAGGAACTAGAAAGGGAGAGGCTTATTGGAGGTTATGCTCACGAAGAAAGATAATATTATCTTTACTTTCTCCTCTAAAACAAAAGCTCAAAAAATAATTGAAGAGGATCTTTGGCATATCTCACAACTTCCACTCTTTCTACAAAGATGGCAGCTGGGAATGGAGCTAGAAAAAATCAAGGTAAAAAACATACCCTTATGGGTAAACATTCATAATATTCCTTTGGAATATTGGATAACCAAAGGATTGAGTATGCTAGCCAGCTTTTTGGGGGAACCTATGTGTATGGATAAGAACACAACAATGAGGAAAAGGGTTGGTTTTGCTAGGTTGTGTGTAAGTATGGACATCTCCGAGGACGTGAAGGATAGCATTCCTAATTTAAGGTTAGCAAATGAGAGCTCTCTTAGAGAAGATAAAGTACTGGTTACATACCAGTGGAAACCTTCATTCGAAGCTCAAAGAAAGGCATGGAAACCTACTAGGAAAACTTTCACAATTTGAAATTATTGGGAGGTGATTGGAACTAACAGACCTAACTTGGACAGCAAGGAGGAGGAAGGGAAGGCTGAACAGGTTACAAATATTCCTATCGCAATTCAATTGGAAAAGGATCCCCTCACAAAAGAGGAACATAGCCAAGGAAAACATGGTCAAAACTTGGATAAAGGTAGCGAAGTATAACTGATTCCTTCAGGGGATAAAAACAATATTCAGATGGACAAGGAAGTTAATGGATAGGAAATTGCAGATACAACATCAATAGAAGGGGAATCACTTCCCCAACAGCAGGACCACAACTCTCAACAGTCAATTCCACCAAAAGGTGGAACTCTAGAGGATGAACAGGTGGCCTTAAGGAAAAGCAATGGGAGCAGTAGGAAAGGCTCCAAGGTTAAAAACAATATTCCATGACGGTGATAGTTTAGAATGTACGCGGAATAAATAATCCCTCTAAGCTGAATGCTCTAAGAGATTTTGTCTTGAAGGAGAAGCCTCAAGTTTTTTGTCTTTTGGAAACAAAAATTAAGGAAATAAATATGAACAAGTTATATTGCTTGGGTAAGAAATGGAAAATTTTATCAAACCATCACAACCATATGTATGGGAGAATTATTATTGTCTATGAGGACAATTTAGTGGAGGTGACTGTCATTGAATCACATCAGCAATATATTCACACTCGATAAACTCACCATAGTTAGTAAGTGGTGACTTTAACACCACTTTATATTGATTTGAAACAGAAGGTAATTGCAACTTACGCAATTATTCTTCAGACATGTATGAATGTATGCAAGAGGTAGAGTTAACAGATCTAAATTTTGAAGGTCACAAGTTCACGTGGTCTAATAAGCAGACTTCTACTTAGCATATTAGAAAAAAGCTAGACAGGGCATTAGTGAATGTGGATTGGTTGCATTCTTTCCCAAGAAGCATAACAAAATTTTTGAACCCAGGCATTTCTGATCATACTCCTATACGGATAGACAATATGTTCAACTCTCAAAAAGTCAGTCACTCGTTCAGGTTTAATAACTTCTTGGCCACAAGGGATAGATTCTGTGAAGCTATTTCTCAGGGTTTGGAGCGTGTTTGTTTTGGGACAAAATAATACGTTTGCCTCCAAAAACTAAAATCTATTCAGAAAGAATTGAAACTCCTTAATTCTCATAGAGGACAGAATCTCATGAAGGAAATTGATGAGGCTAGAGACAAATTATCAACTATACAGTCAGCTTTGGCTGAAACCCCCATTGATGACTCTCTAGTCATGGCAGAAAAGGAAGCTTTAAAGGATTATTTACAATTGGTGGATAACCAACATTCACTTTGGCAGTAGAGATCTAGAGTTTCTTGGCTAAAGGATGGGGATAAATGCACTAAATTCTTCTTTAATTCAGTGCAAGCAAGGAAGAATTCTAACAAAATCACCTACATTACATTTGAAGATGGGGTAATCGTGGCTGGACAAGAAGGATTAGCTAAAAAAACATTTCTTTATTATAAGAATCTCCTAGGCACAGAGGCAACATCCTCAGTCACAGGAGATGAACTTAGGTAGTTTGTTTCTGCACGTATTCCTAAAGACATGGGTGCTTTCTAGTCAGGCCAGTAACTGATCAAGAAATAGAAAGAGTAGTTTTTGCAACGAATGGCTCAAAAGCCCCGGGTCCGGATGGATTGAATGGTTTTTTCTACCAAAAATCTTGGCCTATGGTAGGAGGGATAGTTAAAGCGACGGTGCTTGAATTTTTCCAAAAAGGGGTATTGATAAAGGAGATTAACAAGACCTTTATCTGCCTAATTCCTAAACACTCCACTCCTACCTTTTGGACTGATTTCAGACCTATCTCCTACACAAATTTTCTTTACAAGATTATTGCAAAAATCTTGACAAATAGGCTAAAGAAAGCTATTCAACCCCTTATCAGTGAGAACTAGGGAGATTTTATGAAGGATAGGGATATTGGGGATAATATCCTCATAGTTCAGGAGCTAATGAAGGAGTACAATCGCAGGAAAAGCCCTCATAACTACACTACATTCCCCATGGATTCGATCCCAACTTACCACAGCTACAAATTTTAGTGTGCAGAGTCAGGTAAATTTTGTTGTGCACTTGAGATGCACTGTCAACATTCCAGCACAAAATCGTCATTTCTTCGAAGAAGAGGGTTCAGCCCCTCCTTCATTTCGCTAGTCCCCCACACTTCGTTTAGCCCCTCATTGTTGCCATTTTTCTAGTAATTTCCTTCCACTATTTTACTAACAACCACAGCTTTGCCCTTATTGTTGGAATTATCAGTCTGCAAGGTTAACCTTTCATCCCCCTTCTGATTGGTTTCCCTCGGAGTCTAATTTACTGGCTGATCACCTCTATCGCCCCTACTGACAGCATTAACATCAGAGTTAGGATGACTATCATTCTGGCCTCTTTCCTCACTTACAAAATTAGGAAGGTTGCGGTCCTTGTTTTCTTTCTGATTTACTTCTGCTCTAGTAGTGGCTTGGTCACTCATATCATCAGTCTCCTTACTAACTTCTCCTTTTGTCTATGGAATGCTAGTTTTCCTTCCCCGAGCAAGGAAACTCCCTTTTGAAATCGGATGATTTCTTGTGGTCAAGTTTTTGCCAACAAATAGATTATGTCCAAATTGTTTAAAAACACATCAATAATTAGGGAAAGATTCATAAACCACCTGTTGAGTGTAACTGAGGTCTCCTGGTTGTTAGAGTAGTGCCCTAAAGGCAATCGCCTTTAGCGCATTTTGTACAAAGTTATGTACAGATTTTATGAATAAAT
>JANIHY010000002.1:592325-605765 GCA_027479065.1 Erythroxylum brevipes
TTAGTAATAAAAATATAACTATATTTATATTAATAATTAATAAGCCATTGAGGTGACTAAGAGCTTGGAACAACGGAAACTAGTGGGAGCCCATTGGACTTGAACAAGGCCTGGAATGGAAACTTAGGCCCAAAGGCAGATACGATGACTCATGAATGACCGAATCGTTTTCTCATCCAAAGAACGTAAATTCTAAGCCAATGACAATGTCATCCTCCACCGCGACTTGCCACGCACTTGGATTGATTTTAGCGGTGACGGAAACGAAAGTAACAGTTCAGTGACTAAACGATCGAATAATGTTTCACAAGCTAGACGTGCTCGTCACTTCTGTGATTTTCTTCTCCTCAATTTTTGTTCTTCAAGTATCAACCCAGAGCTTGCCACCGGCGACCTACGATGGGTTCGCTTATAGGGGTTACTTAGGTGGTCCGGACTCCATTTTAATCGAAGCTTTCTACGACCCTGTTTGTCCCGATAGCAGAGACTCTTGGCATCCCCTAAAAGAAGTTATTCAGTACTACGGCTCTCACGTTTCTCTCGTCGTTCACCTCCTTCCCTTACCGTCAGTATCTCTGGTTCTTCTCTTCTTGTTGATTTCCATTCGTAAAAAGGTTCAGAAGATGAATTGTTTTATACAAGAAAAAACAACTTTTTAATTCATGGGTTGGTTTTGATTCTTGGGTTCTTTTCCATGTTCCTAGATTTTAACTTTTTTAAGGTTCTTTTGCTCTGGTCGGAGTTAGTGAATCACTGTCCTTTCAGACCTCATAAGCTTGAATTTGAATGCTTGTATGTTGGATTCTTGTGATATGTGGATTCTCTTACTGACTCTCTCAAGTTCAGGATTCGAGTTAAATTTAGTGAGTGAATATGATCTTCCTTGAACTAATATATGACTATTATCGATTTTCTGGTATCTACAGCTACCATGATAATGCATTTGCTGCTTCTCGTGCTCTGCATATTGTAAATGGACTGAATAGTTCTTACACGTTCCCTCTGCTGGAACATTTCTTCAGTGATCAGGTAAAAATACTTTGTCACTGCAGGTTCTTTATTATCTGGTTAGTTCTGATTTTCAACGGTTGGTTAAAGATTCTCTTCAAAATTGCTTTGTCAGGCTTCAAATTCCTAATTTGGTAATGCCAATGCTTTTGCTTCTTTTCTTGGCAAATAGGTAACTTTAAAGAGGGAATTCTCACATTTGTAGCAGCTAATTGATTAATATTTGCATTATTCCTCACTTTTCTCAGACTGGTTTCAAGATCTTCGATACAATAAATCGTCATGGTATTCGGTGTGTGTGCTTCGTGTAAAATTGAGTTCTTTCTCTTTGGTTTCGTGTATCATAGAATTCAAGTTGCTTTTCTTGCATTTAGTGCTCGTTCTGGCCAAAATTTCTCTCAATATTCATTAGAAGGTTGTAGTATTACAATCACATGTTGGAGTATATGTGTCTTTGGCCTTTAATGCTGTTAGATTTATGTTTGTACTGTACTTACAACTGTTTTAATTGACTGTTTGGACAAAATAAATGCAGGCTAGGTTTTATAACGATCATACACGCAACTTGTCAAGATATTCGGTTGTGAAAGAAATTGTAGATTTTGTGTCAGCAACTGTCGGAAATTCATACTATTCTGTGATTGAATCTGGCTTCACGGACAGGCGAACAGATCTAAAAACCAGGATTTCCTTCAAGGTACTTCCTATGCTTTCATTGATCTTTTAACATTTCCGGATGCACACAATTCTGTTAGTAGTCATGCAGATACATTCTTTTCTATGGGAACTCATCAGCATTTTGTTCGTTCCGGTTGTCTTTTCCTCCGTAATATATCGATCATATTTCCAGATTTTGCTGCTAAATTTTTGTTCCTGCCACTCTTTCTAGGCTAGTGACCTTTTAAGTCTTTGTGTGCTTCATCTTGCACTACCTTTCCTTCTCTAGACAGAATCATCATTGCTTTTTCACTTGTCCTTCAGTATAGTGCTTCAAGAGGTGTTTTCGGCACACCAACGTTCCTGGTTAATGGATTTGTGCTGCCTGATTCTGGCTCCACGATAGATTACAATGGTTGGCGAAAGATCATTGATCCGTTGATCAGTGCAAAGGGTAGCCAAAGAGATGATGGGATGCACTTCATGTTATGAAGGACCTGCCTTCATTGATCTTAACAAGTTCCTCTCTTGTTCTATGCTTTGAATTGCTGGAATTGTGAATCCTTGTCTAAATTATGTGGTGATTAATAAGAGAGACTTGCTATGTTTCAATTTCTCTTGTTTAGTCTTTAGGACAGTTTGGAGGCGTTGGAGCAATGTAAAGGTGCATCAGTCCGACGAAACCGGTAACTGGGCTTGGACAGCTCAACTAAGTTGTCCAGGCTTGAGACTCGGTAGCTCAAAACAAAATTTTAGATTTGAGTTCGAGTCCAAGGAGGCCATAAATGGGCTTGAACAAGTCAACAACTTGTCCAACCACTTGTCGGCCCATAATCTTGGTTTGAGTAATGTATCAAATGGTAGTTTTAACAAAAATTAAAATAATAAAAGATTAGGGGAGGTGTACGCTGTTCTAATACTGTTTTAACTTATTTTACCCGTATATTTAGGTAGGTTTCAAATAAATATGTGGATAAGACGAATTAGAATATGGTTGGAATAGCAAAAATAAAACAGATGGTCTGATTACAAAAGATTAGTGATGACTACTTTCTTAATTTTAGTAAAAGCAGACCTACGAAGTCATATTCTAAACATTAATTACACATGATTACTTATAAATTAACATTAACTTCAAGTGATAAAATCTTAATCATATTCTCAAACAGTATTAAATTCAAAATCAAATTTGCATATGCGAATGTGTCTGAATTTGACCAAAACATTTGGTTTTTGAAATTTGTTCTAAGCTAAAAATTATGCTAAATTTTATGTTAATTTAGTTTTAACCAATATTTTAAAAAATAAACCGAAAGTTAAATTGATAAAACAAGAAATTTAAAATTTAAAAGATTCAACATATATTATAATTTTATAAAATAGGTTTAAACTAAATATAATTTAAAATTTTAAAATATAATTTAAAAAGATTGTCATTATCGAAGTATTTCAAGTTTAATTAAAAATAAATTATTAAATAAAAATTAATTGTTTTATTGTAGTCTATAATAACTTATGAATTTATAAAACTTGACCGATTAATTAATAAACTAATCAGTTTTGAACAACAAAAGTTATTAAAGTAAATCGAATTGAAAAATTGAAAACTAAACCATGAAATTAATCGATTGAAGGTTTTTACGATTGAATTGTGTAAACTAGTTGAATTTTTTAATCATTGGTTTTAACTACATTTATTATTTATAAACTAACATTAATTTATTTGTGATTCTTGGTCATTTTTGGCCAAAAATTTGAATTTGTGATCAAATTCTATTGGTTAATTAATTTTAAATCGAATTATTCTAATAAAAATTCTAAATAAGTTAAATTAATTTTAATCTATTAATTTGTATTTAGAGTCTCACTAATTTTGTTATTGTTACTTGGAAAGTATAATCAAAATTTCAAGCCCCTTAAGAGCGGTCAAGTTAGTGAAGTGGAGGGCATCCTAGTATAAATTATTCAATTGGTGTGATTTGCAAACTATTATCTTAATCCAAGGCACATCTAAAAAATAGCGATTGTTAATTTTTTTATTTCAAAAAAATTGAATTCAAATGTTCAGATAAGTATTATTATTGTGAGAAATTATTATCATCATCGTCATTATCATATTCAGTCTAAAATTTTACAATAAAATAGTCTAAAAAACTCTAATAATATGCATAATAATTAATAATACAGAGGTTGTTTCCTAACTAACGTGAGAAAACTTCCTTATCTAAAAACTATAAGATAAGTAATAAACACCTACGAAAAGATAACGGACATTTCGAAACGTATGCCGTTTTATGGCAAACAAGGAACGGGTCGGATGCTGGAACCCGATTAAAGTACGGGAAGTTAGTTAGGGAAGTTTAGATTCAAGGGAACGGTCTTCGAGAACGACGTCGTAGATAGAGTTGGCTAGGGTAGCTTCGAAAGCAAGTATAAAGACTATAAATGGCAAGAGACGTCTGCGAAAGCAGTTTTAGGGCGTAAAAGAAGAAACGAAGCCGTAGAAGAGGGCTCTTTTTCTTGGCCGAGCAATAACTTATCAGTTATCTCCATAACTTGTTAAGGTGCGTTCTCGTTTCGCCTCAGATCTCAACCACTCACTCAAACCCTAATTTTCCTTCACAGAGATTAGTTTTTGTGTTTGTCGAAGCAGAGAAGATGGATCGGTACCAGAGAGTAGAGAAGCCAAAAGCGGAGACGCCAATCGATGAAAACGAGATTCGAATCACTAGTCAGGGAAGGATGCGCAGCTATATCTCATATGCCATGAGTCTGCTTCAAGTATGTTTCCCCTTCTTATTTCATTTTCGTTTTTTATGAATTACTGCTTTTTTGGAGAAATTTTGGTTGGTAATGTGTTTCACGTGTGAGTGAAATGTTGTCTGGAGTTTGTGTATTCGGTAGTTTCTATCAGACTTGATAAGCCTACTACGTTAGGTTCAAAACATGGATCCGTTTGAGAAGTTGTAGGTTGTAAATTTGGATGAGTTAAGTTGCTTGGAAATTTTCGGTCTGAGAATAGATATCTGTTGCTTTATTTTGATTTCTTGTCGCTTCTTTGTTATCTTTTTGGGGAAAAGAATGATTGAGGTTATGGTTGCTTCTTTTTTTATTGTTTTGTTCACGGACAGTGGAGGTTTGGGTTTTTGTTGAATATGTTATTTGATTCACTTTTATGTTTTTGCAGGAGAAAGGTTCAAATGAAATTGTGTTTAAGGCAATGGGAAGAGCCATTAATAAAACTGTGACTATAGTGGAGTTAATCAAGGTTTTTCTCAATCTCACATCCTTTAAAGTGCACAAGTGTAGTTCTTGGGTTTTGATAATTGATGGTACACTCGATTGTCTTCGAATGCAGAGAAGAATTGTTGGTCTCCATCAGATCACATCAATTGGGTCCACAGATATAACTGATACATGGGAGCCCCTTGAGGAAGGCCTCCTCCCGTAAGAGCAGTTCTCAGAATAGCTTTTGGCATTTTAAATTCTACATTTAACTTCTTCAAGGTTCCATAAATATGCTTGTGAGGAATTTTTTCTTAGTTATTGCTTTAATCATTGCAGTTTGGAAACCACAAGACACGTGTCAATGATCACAATAATTCTTTCCAAGAAGGAACTGAATACATCTGCTGTTGGGTGAGGTTCTATTTCACTCCCAAATAGGCTTGATTCCTTGCTTTCATGTTATGATGACCCTGCTTTTTGCGACATTATGATTGTGATAGCTATGAAGTGTCTGATTAGAGAATTCCAGAATTTTTTTCAGAGAAAGACATCAATGTGACACTGGAATGTTCATTTTCCAAGCATATATTGGCTATAATTGAACTAGTTTTTTGTTGTGGATTTTTTTTCTGACAAATTGCTATGCCCTCAGGTATCAGCCGCCATTACCAGCAGACCAGGTGAAGACACCTACAGAATTTGATTATGAAGCTGGTACACTTGCTTGTAATCTGTTTCGTTGTTTGTAGTATTGATACTTGCATATGGCTAAGCAGTTTTTGGATTGCAGAGGGATCACCAAATGGTCGAGGTAGGGGTTGGAGTGGTAGAGGGAGAATAAACAGCCGAGGTATATTTGGGATGAATTTGACCTTGTGCTTTTATGTACAAATTCATGTTCAATACATATGGGTTTAATTACTTGCTGTATGTTGAAAATATGTTAGGTATTTGATGACGCGCTTAATTGATAAGTGTCTAGTTATATAGAATTTGGAATTTTATTGGTAAATGTTCTGAAAGTTAGATTTTCCATTGCAGGGAATGGATACGCCCCTGCAGAGTATGATGATGGAGCTTGGGATCGCAATCGAGGTGGTGCAAGGGGTAGGGGTCGGGGTCGAGGGAGAGTACGTAGTTTCCGTGGCCGTGGAAGGGGCGGATACTATGGGCCTTATGTGGATATGCAACAAGACGGAGGCTACAATTATGAGGGACCTGCTTATGGCCGTGGTACTCTTTCTTCCTTGCCTTTTATTTTCTCAACTACTTGTCATGGAGAGAGGCTTTAATTCCCCTTTTTTGATAAGAAAAAGTGCTGGTATTTAAAGAGGTATTTCTTGTGCACTGTTATTGATGTCTGATATTTTGAAGGTTGACAAGGTTTACGGCCAAGCATGACATGGACTAGTATGATCCTTGTTATCTTGCGCTACCTTTGTTTAACCCCAGTATTAAGTAGGGAATAATCATGAAATAAGGTGTTCACAACAAGAACAGTGTCATTTAGGTGTAATGTCGCATATGCCAGGATTTCTGTTTATGCAGAATAACTTCGGACAAAGTTACCTGTCCTCAAAAAATGAGATAATTGAAATATAGACATAAATGCAGACATTTTGAGGACACTGACTGTGTGTCTTGTAGGTCGTGGCCGTGGAAGGGGAATCCGTGGAAGGGGCCGTGGGTTTAGATCTAATGTGCCGATCCAGGCTGCTGCATGAGATGCTTATTAGGCTTGCCCTGAATGCACCCAAGGCAACTCTTTGATGCAAAGTCTCCAATAACATTCCTATCATCTTTTTCTATCATTTGGTTAGTTGTTCAGTCTCGACTAGTAACGTTTAACTTTAGGGCATATTCATGTGTAACCTCCTTAGACTAATCTCTGTAGTTTGAGACCTGTGGCTTTTTGGCCAAGGCCCTTTTCTTTGTTGTTATGTGTGGAAGGGGTGCCTCAACAATTGTAACTTCTTGTTTTCTTAGAAGTGCATTCTTTTATTTATATGTTGGTTTTCTGTTTTCAAGTATATGATATCAATGCAAAAGTTTAGTGGTTGCTTTTTAATTTTCTGGTCCGTAAGGTTTACTGCCAAAATCAATGTTTTTAGGGAATGACAACTGCATTCTTCAGACCATAGCAAAAGGCTTACTCGAATGAAGTTGATTATGCCCTGTTTCTTACTTTCTTTACAGGATGTTCTAAAAGATTATTTCAGGTTAAGCATATTTAGCAATCGAAGTATGTTTCTCGATAGATCATATAAAATCGCTGTGAGCATTATGATTTACGATGTTTTTTTTTTTTTCCTTTTAAAAATATCAAGCATTAGTCTGTACTTTGGGTGCCAATGAGAAAATTTTCGTATCCGAGTCCAACTCGAATGTTATCAATTTTTTGTTTGGGTTTCTGAACCAAAACTATTACAATTTGAACTGGGATGAATCTTCAAGTTTTAAGCTAAATTTTTTGTCAAGCTTGAGTCTTGAATTTTTCCAAACTCTAATTCTTCAGTCTGTGCTGCTCGAAACATTTTAGGCAGAGTAGAGACCAGAGAAGTAGAAATACTAAATGCCTTCTCCTTTGAAACGTGTGATGGGCTTAATGGCCATTTACTGTTGTCTACTTTGCCATTTGTCAGTGTTGAGGAAAGTGTATGTGCCCATAATGGGCCAACCCAAATTCCTTATCTATAGATTGTGGACCACATTTTCGTGGGAACTAAGCTAAATGTTACCTATGGTTTCGACCCTTTATAGGCTCTCAATTGTTTACGTGTTTTATACAATTTGTGCCTCGATCCAACACTCCTATGATTGCCAAATTGCAATATTTATCTATTGCCACATTTCAGGCCAGAATCTCGCAACTTTAACACATTGTTAATATGTGATGGGCAGTTGAGATTCGTTCATTTTAGGACCAGGAAAACTCCAAAGACACGCCCATGATTTTGCTCGACGGTGTTGTCTGAAAGCCTTGGATGGGAATCACCATACGCTGTATTCCTGTTGGTTTTCACTTATGGATTAGCAAGATGCTTGAAATATCAAATTGGTTCGGCACACATAAATGGCGGCACACTCTGAATGATACCCTAACTCGTTAATGAGCTTTCACTATCGAAGAAGTGAGAGAAAAAGACTTAGGCCCTTTGACTGTCAATTTTCTATGATCCACAGTTCCCATTTGGGTGAGATCTTCATGTTAAAATAACTTCTTCGTTGATGGATCCAAGTTACCCTAGTAAGTAGATCGCAAGAAGAAATCAACTTCACATATTATGGCGAGTCAAAAGTGTTTAACGTGAAGATTAATAGACATGTGCATGAAACTAAAATAATGAGATCATACCATATTCAAAGCAAACCCATGTGAGGTGCAAATGGTTTGGTATAAGCCAAGATAGTCCCTTGTTTCAGAGAGCCAAACTTAGGAAAAAAAAATTAGAATGGTTTGTGAGAGAGTTCCTGAAATTTTCAAGGCTCTTCTGATGGGTATGGCATGTGGGTGTGTAGTGAGAAATAGATGGAGAGAACGTGGGAATGATTGAATGAGGTTCAGGATTCTCAGAGGTCAATCCAATATTAAATTGGAATTAGAATAAGAAAAACCATTTAGTAACTCTTCCCTACTTGCAGATGTCACATGTAAGGTTGTTGCGTTTAGAGAGTCTGATCTGATACCTTATTTATAGAAGCAGTTCTCGTTCTTGCAAACGCCAATAAATGTGGAAAAAAAAAAATATATCCTGATTCCTGAGTTCTAGTTCTTGCAAAGAAATGGCAAAGCTGGTAATGACATTGGCGATCTTGATTGGTCTGTGTCTATGCTCCTGTGTTCTGGCCTATGCTCCTTCAGGATGGACACAAGCTCATGCTACTTTTTATGGTGGTAGTGATGCTTCGGGGACTATGGGTAAGTAATAGTTGGATTGTTCCTGTGTTTCTGGGACTTGTATGTTGGGATAGTAAGCACATTCTTTTGAACTGATTCTTGACAGGAGGAGCTTGTGGTTATGGAAACTTGTATTCAACTGGTTATGGGACTATGACTGCTGCTTTGAGCACAGCTTTGTTCAATGACGGAGCCTCCTGTGGAGAGTGTTACAGGATCATGTGTGATTACCAAACAGACTCCAGATGGTGCATCAAAGGAGCGTCTGTAACCATTACTGCGACAAATTTCTGCCCTCCAAATTATGCTCTTCCAAACAACAATGGCGGCTGGTGCAACCCTCCTCTCAAACACTTCGACATGGCTCAACCTGCTTGGCAAAAGATCGGCATTTACAGAGGTGGGATCGTGCCTGTTGTGTTCCAGAGGTAATAACCCTCTTCCCCTTTGTCAGGATTCAATCTCTGATAGGAGTCTATACAGGTTCAAAAATGTACCAAAAGAATCTGTGAAATTGGATATCTTGGAAATTATTTAGGGAAGCATACCTAAACTTGTATGGAACAAAGTCCGAGCACAATCCAAGTTCAAAGTTCAGATTCTTTTCAAATTTTAGGTCAAAAAATTACAAGTTTTAATCAAATTAGTCCAAACTTTGAATTCAAATCTTTAAAACAATTTTCATTCAAGTTTGAACCTAATCCAAAATCCGATCACATCTTACTTTACCTCCAAACTTCAGGCCGAACACTTTTGTCATCCCAACATATATTAAGTCCATGAGATTTAACAATGCAGGGTTCCATGCCAGAAGAGTGGTGGAGTTAGATTCACTATAAACGGAAGAGACTACTTCGAGTTAGTACTGATAAGCAATGTGGGTGGTGCTGGATCCATCCAATCTGTGTCCATAAAAGGCTCAAGAACAGATTGGATGACAATGTCAAGGAACTGGGGAGCTAATTGGCAGTCTAATGCATATCTAAATGGTCAGTGTTTGTCCTTCAGGGTCACAACTACTGATGGAAATACCAGAGTCTTCACAGACATTGTTCCTTCCAATTGGAGCTTTGGTCAGAGTTTCTCCAGTACAGTTCAGTTCTGATCTTGGTTTTTGGATTCTATTATGAGCAAAACTTGAAGAGTTTCAGGGTTTATAATCGGCTGAGGCGTGCTTATAATTTTGCTGGAGCAGCCCGCCACCATATCTGATCTTATACATTTGATTGAAAGAGTAAAGGGCAGATCTTGAGATATGTAATTGTTTTCAGTTTGTATGTTAGTCATACATAGTTGCAGATCAATAAGAAGTCAATAAAATTTCACAATGGATCATATCACATTTAGAGGAATTGGATATGAACCCTAAAGTAATAGAAAACATCAATTACTACAAATATTGGTACCGATAATTATTGCTTGTTAGTCCGAGTGAGGATAAATTGTGATACTAATTAAGAAGAAGAAGTTAAAGAATTTTTTTTAGAACTCCTTCAATGTAATTTTACTTATTTTTGAAAGATATTGTATAATTTAATATTATTTTAAAAAGTTTTTATAATTAATACATTATTTTTCATTCCGTTAATTATTTATTAAAATTGTTAACAGTATTTATATAAAAATATAAATATTTCCAAATTAATACAATGATTATTTTAAATTAACATATTATAATTTTTAAATAAATTAAATCTTATAAAATGCATTTTTTATTTTTTACCAATGTCATGATATACTACAATTTATGAAAAATACTATAGATCACTAATTAAAATTTAAATAATTTAAACCTAAATTAAGTTTATAATTTTAAAAAATAAAATTTCAAATATTACATTAAATTAAACATTTTAAACCCAAATCAAAACTCAAATTTCTCTCGAATTTCTCAATCGAATCTACAAAAGTTATTGCTAATAGACGACTGATCAAAGTTAATCATGTATATAATGTGAGTACAAGATGCAAGTTAGAGAAAGGAGAAGATGACATAATCATTATTTAATCCCACGTATTCATAGTGGATATCAAAATAGTCTCTCTACTAAATAGGATAAGACTGGAACATTTTGAGAAGCAACAGCCATTTGAAACTTTGTTGCAGCTGAGCTTAATCATTCGTAACTGAAAGATCGATCACTACTACTGATCTACCATTATCTCTTGCATTACAAGCCTCCTGGATCTATTTATGGTATGGAAGCACAAGTAGATATGCTGTTCAAGTTCCTGAATCTGCTCCAGGTAGTATGGATCTTGCACATGAAATTCTTTCAGAACTTCCTTTAGTAGCTCAGGTTTTTTGTGCCTGACACACATGTCGGCTAGAGCTTTCCGGTGTTCTATCTCGTCGTATAGCCTTTTCACTAGCCTGCTCAGTGTATCAAAATCGTTGATTAGAATGAATGTTCCTTTTGATGCAAGATCAAGCTGAGCATGAAACTTTTCGAGCAAGCTTGTCTTGAATCTTCCATGGATGGACCTCATCTTCTTCTTAAACAAGCACAATGAGCAACATACTAGTCCTGGTGCAGCGAAAATGCCCACCATACTGTGGAGTGCGATGATTAGCAAAGCAATTACAAGTGCTGTATGTGAGATCACAAGAGCATAACCCCCGATCTTCTTGCAGAAACGATTAAATTTTGCTCTCCTCCTGATGTTTCTCTGCTGCGAAGTTAATCTATGGAGCAACGTGATGTTACTGTCATGAATCTCGCGAAACTGTAACGAGCTAACATACGATAATGGATTCTTCAGCAATGAAAAAGCAGAAAGCTCTCTGAATATTGCTCCACAGGTTTTGTCCGTGTGTTCTCCAGGATGTTGCAATCTTTTGCTTAGCTTGATTACCTTTCTGATTCTTTGGTAGTTAGATCGCGTTTGATGGATGCATCGAAGTAGCAACTCACAGAGGTTGCAGGACTCTAAGCTGGATTCGAAATAGTCGATCAGAAGTTCATGATACCTGAAGCTTTCGATCATTTGCTTGAAGGGTTCTTGCTGTTGTGGTTCAAATAAGTAATCAGATAGATGAATGTTGAAGGGAACATGTGAGGATGAGGACGATAAGGAAACTCTATCAATTCCTTCACAATCCGTTGTTTTAAGCTGGCCCTGAACTTTGGTCCACATTTCCAAGTAAGACTTTGTCCTGAAAGCTTTCTTGTACTCTTCATTGACGTTTAATTCGTCGTTGAAGCTGTTCCTACGTTCCTTCGGAATCCTGCCTGAAACCAGAAGACAAAGTATCAAGAAACCTGATGAGAACACTGCACACATATGTATATGAGACCTCCTGAAAAAACCAGCTAGATCCCAGAGAAACTAAGAAGCATTGCAGGAAATTAAATAGCAGATGACAAGAACAGATTCTGATACTGACCTGTGCTTTGAAAGGAAGATTTGAACTTGGCCCACACAAGTTTTCTCATTGCTAATTGACGATGAACTTAAAAAGATTTCTTGCTTTTGGTTGTTCAAACCGTGTCTTCTTGTGTATAAATAAAGGAGGCTATTTGGCTTGAAAGGGAGGTTTAAGAGGAAAAGAAGCATAAGAGAAAGCTCCAAGTTGGCAGCTATCACCGCCTCAAAACGGCTATTGGCATTTGGCACACGTTAACGTCCTTCACACGATCTGTTTATCTTACGTGTAACACTGTAATGCCTTCAGACACAGCTTTCCGAGAGATTTAGATTATTAAAAGACAATTACATAAGCAGCCAAACCTTCAATAACATACACTGATTTTTGAAAGAATCTCTTTTCAATTTTTTACTTTTTCTTAATTACATTATTCAGACCTTCCTAAATTTCGTTTTATTGTAAAATTTTAGATTAAATGTGATGATAACGATATGAATTATAAATAAATTTTGATTATAGATACAATTTACGTCAGGACCTAATCATTTAAATCTAACCTATCCTAAAAAAATTTGTACGTAATTAATTAGTTATGAATAACATGGAAGTGTGTGTGGCTGTCAATTCACTGGAACATTAACTTCCTGTCTTTGGTTCTCCATCAGAACACTCACTTTCCTGATAACTGCGTAATGCAAATGTTAGGATCAATCAATGAAACCACCTGACAATTCCTGGAATGTTATTTGTCTTACGCAAATGGCTAGATTCAAGTCAAAATTTCCTCAAGTTTACACACAAGGTAGGGAAACTTTCACTTTGAATGCACCGATTTTAGGTTCCTCCGTCATTAATTCAGTTGCTAATAAGCGAAATTTGAAAACCGTTTTTGACTTTCCATTTGGAGCAAAACTCCTGAAGCAGAAGAAACATACAGGTCCAACGTCATCTTTTCTTTCTTTTCCAGAGAAAATCTAAATTGTTATCTTTTGTATGCCCGTTAAGAGTGTATTTAGTAAAGAGCTTATCAGCTCTTTTTTAACTGGTCAACTCATTTTAGCTAGTTGACTTAAAAAAAAGATCTATAAGTTTGTTTAGTAAATAGCTGATTGGGTTGGCTGATTCAACCCAATCAGTTATTTTTCAACAAGCTCCAAATAGGAGCTTTTCACAACCATAAATTAATTTTTTTATCCAAATCTCTAAAGTACCCTATACACTCACATCTCACTTCTTTCTCAAGTTTCCATACATCTAAGGTCTGCACTCTTTCTTTCAT
>JANIHY010000002.1:626332-636847 GCA_027479065.1 Erythroxylum brevipes
ATATTTAATAATGACAACATTTAGAAAACAAGTATAATTAATGGTAATTTCTTTGTTGTTATTAGAACCCATGGACAATGATATAATCATAATCAATAAATACAAATATCTTAAAAATTCAAAGGGCAATATCGTAAACTAGAACAAGCTATTGGACAAAGGGCGTAAGAGGAAATTAGGGCCACTAATGTAAATTCATACAAAACCCCAACAAATTTCTTGCATCCTCCTTTTCACTCCCGGGAAATAAAGGGACCGGAACAAAAAAGGACAAAGACGATAGAGACAGAGAAAGAGAGAGTCCGAGAGACGTGGTGGCGTTGCAGTTCGGCGGCGGTGCGTGAAGTTTACCTGCGCAACTTAGATTCGTACATTCTTCGAACAAACTCCTAATGCTCTCATTTCTATTCGATTAACATGTTCTTCTAGTTGATTAATAGGTAATTAGTGTTATTGTTATTATTTTGTGCTCCGTCATGGTTCCGAGTTTACTTTGATCATACTCATTATTTTGTGAGAAATTTCTCGAAAACCCTAGCTGGCCATGACTGCCACACCTTCACAAGACAAACAATCTCCACGCGCCTCCGGAGTCTCCTGCGATAGTGACGGTGTTAACAGTCCTCAGAAACGGAGAAACTTGCCGTCTGCTTGGGCACAAGTCGTGAGAGGAGAACAAGAAACGACCCCTACCGTTAGTCTGTCTCCGTCGTCGTCTCCACCGCCATCATTGTCGTCTCTAAAGCCCGAGCCATCGTCTTTTTCTGATAGTTCTTCTCCTAGTAAGACGACGTCTTCGTCGTCGGCCGCGCCGGCGGGTAATTCTGAGAGCTCCGACGGAAGTAACGACAATGCCGGCAAACCGAAGAAGCCGGCTTGGAATAGGCCGTCAAATGGTTTAAATACTGAGATAAGACCAGTCATGGGAGCTACTTCATGGCCTGCTTTATCGGAATCTACTAAACCTTCTCCGAAATCACTACAAATTTCACTAGCTGAGTCTTCTGCGAAGACTAGTTCTGATGTATCACCACCTGATTCTCAGGTTTTGTTGCCATTTACTTTTTTTGTATAGAAAAAGAAAAGAAAGTATTAGCTAGTTAGTTTAGGAAGTATTTATGTTTTTAGTCATAAACTGAATTCAGTCACACTGTTCGAATAGTTTTCTCACTATGAAACTAGGAACTTAATTGGACTTGCATGTTTTGACAGGGGCCTGTAATCCCAAATTCACCTCAGAAGGTAGTTACTATTAATGTAAAATCCAATTCCGCCCAAAGCCATATGTTACCAGCTCGACAAAGGTCCATGAGGCGTGGTGGGAATGGTGGTGGAGGTAGCAATAGCTTGCAAAGTGGCTTCAACCACCCTCCTCCTCCTTCACCACCTCCACTTCCACCACCTTTATTTCCATTACCTCCTGGTGGTTATAATATGGTGGCAGCATTGCCTGATCAATCTCCAAGAGAACCTCCATACAGGGCCAACCACTGGGAACCTAAAAATGTTGCCGTCTATGTACCTCAGTCATCTGTGGTGAATGACCACAGGCACTCTTCTCGGAGAAACAGTGCTGGACCTCGAGGAGAAGGTACCTACCATAACAGTTTTGGTGGCAGGCGTGATCATGATCGAGGACGATACGGTAATGCTAGGGATGGTCGTGTTCAGCCACAAAGAGGTCCTTCTAGGGGCTTCACCGGGCATCCACCAAATGCAGCCACATTTGCTGCTCCCCCTCATGTCCCAACTTTTGTAAATGCCTTGCCACCGAGTAAGCGTTTCGTCTGTTCCTTTTTCTTTTGTCTTATGTAACTCCTTAAGCTTGTATATGGAATTCATGGTTCTACTATTCTATTCTTTTCAGGTATTTACTATGTCCCGGCATATCCTATGGATCCGCTTGCTGTTATGCCAGTATTCCATCAGTCCCCAGTGCCTGCAATGATGATGCCTGGTTCAGATGTTAACTTGCAGGTTATGCTAGTTAATCAGATAGAATACTATTTCAGGTATTATTGGGTGCTTGTTTTCTTTATTCATTATTTCTTATATTATTGTGTCTTTCGTTATACTTTATTCATCCCTTGTAATATAGTCAAAATCTTATTGCTAACTACAGCATTAATGTTTTTTTTTTCAGTGATGCTAATTTAGTTAGAGATGAATTTTTGAAGTCAAACATGGATGAACAGGGCTGGGTCCCGATTACTTTAATAGCAGACTTTAACAGGGTAAGTGAATTGATGAACGAGCTTGAGAATTGGGACCTTTTCTGTTGAGAATTTAAGTTAATGGCGACTAATCATGTTTATTACAAAGCAACAATAACGTTTCAATAAGAAATCCCGCTGATATGCAGGGTCTAGGGTGACTAATCATATTTATTCTCACTCTTTATTCCTCCTAAAGTGAATTTCCCTGCTTCAATAAGCATCTAAGTTAGATTGAAAACTCAAATTTTTGTCAGAATATCTGTTTGACTGTATTATAATACCTTAATTGGGAACTAGTTTTCTTGAAGAATTATCTGAAATTCTTCAATTTAAATTGATTTGGATAGCAGAAAAGATCATAATCTGGTATTTATAATATCAGACTACAAATGATTAGAAGCATTCTAGCGTATTATTGTCTCTGGATTTATGCTTCACTTGACCTTGAATTCTGAGTTTTAGATGACAATTACGCTTCTAAACTTTCAGTTATTTTTTCTTTTTTGGTATTCCTCAACATGCTATACCTATATAAGCTTACTTTATCATACCTACAATTAGACAACAAATTTCTGAGCCTTGACCAATTTCTTCTGCTGAACTTCTTTTTTCTTTGCTTTCAGTTGTTCATATTGTATTTTATATTATTTATGCTGTTATCAGTTTCATTTTCTTGATTGTAAAGCAGCTGCAGCTGCAGCTCTTTTCTTTTTCGCCTCAAATTTTTCTTTACTTCTTTATCTATGAAGAATCCCACTATATCATCTCTTACCCCTAGCACAAAAAGAAAGGATAGTACAGGAAAAAGGATTTTTCTTCAATTTGCTGTTAATATGTCTTCCTTCATCATCAATAGGAATAACTGATACGGTTCTTGAAGGGAAGTTTTCATGATTCTTTCAATTATTCTTCCATGAGAGATTTAGTGACATGGTGTGTAAGTACTTTTTGGAAAGTTTCTGACCTAATCAAGCTTTTTGTCTGAATATGAGGAATTATTTCTTGCTGAACACCTGCATTATGCATTATTGTTTCTTCACGGTTCTCATTTTCTTATGCAGAAGCTACTGCTTTGCTAGGACTTAAAATCTAGAGCAAGATTATCTTTGGCCTTGTTCTAATTTTCCCTTTATCCAAAAATCTGATTAATGAAAATGTTATCTGGTTGAGAGATATGGCTAGGGACCATACTTGAGATGCAGACGCATATCAGGTTTTCTGGCTTTAAAGGTTACTATGCTAGTATAGTCGCTGAAACCAGAAGGAAAACCAGGTTAGGAGATGGGCATGCGATTTTAAATCTCTCTCTCTTTGTAAATGCGGTTCGCAGTAGAAGAGAAGACTACAGTTTGCATAAGCTAACAAGCCATTACCTAACTTTGTGCCTTAAATGTGAGATTTTGATTGTGGAAGAATATAACTCACATGTATATTTTTATATATATATGTATGTATAAGTATGTATATACCTTTTCCCTTTTCTTTATAAGATTTTTTTACTTAAAAGGCAAATTATTTGTGTTCCCCAGTTGTATGTTATGTCGAATGCATTTTGCATGCAGTAAAAAAATTCGTTTTCAATTTATTTAACCATTTCATACTAAGTTTGACTAATTGCTTGAAACCTTTGTAGTTTTTGAACCCTTTTCTCATGCGCAAGTAGGTCTCGTGCGGTTTATTTGAGTTTGAGTTTCAGTCTTCACGATGCGATGGTTTAGTGTGATTTTATCCCAATCTGTATATTGAGTACGACCACTTAACTGATTATGTTCTTTATGTCTATGGGAAGTAATAAAGCTACGATAATTGCAGCACTCAGTTAATTATGTGGACATTTATGGGCTGCCCTTCACCTCTTGGCTAGGACTGAGAAAATTTGCTCCTAAAAATGCCAATTATATTAATACCTTTAGATTGAAGTATCTGGCTGTAACCAAACAAATAAGTCTTTTGGTGGATGAACTAATGATCTTAAAGGAGTCCTAGAAAAGTGAGTTTGGGTATGGTTCCATCTAATATGTATGTGGGTTTCATGTACTTATTTTCTCCAGTTTAAGCAGTAATAAACAACTTAGCATGTGGTATATTCTGTTTAGTTCGTTCTTATGCTTGCCCTATCGAAATTAATAATTGGCGGAGAATATATAAATCTGTAATTTGCTTGCAAGTCAAATTTGTTCTTGGCCCTTGTCTTGTAGGTTAAGAGGATGACAGTTGATCTTCAGTTAATATTGGAATCATTACGGACATCCACTGTTTTGGAAGTACAGGTACCCTCGTTTCCATTCGGTTAAGTTTAAGACCATAGTATTGTAAGGTATTGAATGACCCTTTGTATAATACTGAATCATAAAAGATTTGATGCAGGAGGATAAAGTGAGAAGGCGTAATGATTGGATGAAATGGATACCTAACCAATCTACCAGCGATTCAAGTTATGATATGCTGTCAACTTCCTTGCAAAAGATTGCAGTTGATGATGTTCAGAACTCTACTCAAGATGGTACGGCGACCTACTCATCCCCGCAGTCGGAGGATCAATCACGGAGGTGACGTTGTGGTTATTAATATATCGAAGGAGGGTATTAATATGAGAGACTTGTCACTGTTAAATTCAATAACACCATCTTTCTGTCTGGAGCATCTGTTATCAGAATAAAAGGAGCATTGTTAATTATTTGTCAAATTGCTATAGCTGTTTTTGACAGGAGCTGATGAGGTGCATAAGAGAAAACAAAATAAGAAACATAACCTTTTATCAGCAAAGAGAGAAACAAAAGACAGAAAGAATAGCTATTGTCTCGCCTTGGATCGTAAGGGTTATATATGTTATTGTATAGAGATTGATCCTCAGTTTGAATGATTTAATTTTCTTGTTCGTTTCCTCCCTTCCTCGTATTTTTGTCGTCCATCCTTCATGCTACGGAGCTTTCATCTCCTTAAAGAACCCCTTTATTTGTGAGCTTTTGAAATGATTAATGGCCTCCTCTATCTCCTTACGATGCTTCTTCCTAGAAATATGGTTTACAGGACCTAGTCCCATATCAGTTCGCCCGTGAGAATTGGACCTTGCATGATATCATATGCATAGAAAAATTGGGTCCGAGTTCTGTTGATTAGGTGTCCTCTTGTGGGCTAGACCCTACATGGAAAGTAAAGAGTTGGAAGAATCTAATCTTGGTTGGTCTTTCGTGAGTTGATGTCTTAGTTGTAAGTTAATGAACTCTCTGTCCTGAGTGGACGATATCAGTAAATATGATTGCAGTAAGAATTCATATCCTTGGTGATGAAATGGACTGAAAAGTAAATATGATTCCAGTAAGAACTCTTTGTTTGGACCTTTTTATGGTTCCTTGTGCACGATCGGTTATTCACTAACATAGACTGCGTCGGCACCTAACTACAGACGATTCCTGTTATCATTTTAATCTCGACAAATTCGCGATGCATATTCTGCGAGATTGCGACAAAGCCAGTCAAGTGTGGAAATCATTTCCCCCTTCTTTTCTTTGCTGACTCGTCAGTGATTCAATACCAACCTTCAACAACACCGTTACGTTTTTGGGCAAGGTAGGTCGATCCTTTTTGAAGCCACTTGTTGGCTTCTGTGGATTTGACGAAATATGACCCTTTTTAATAATTATTTTAGTTGATCATTCTCACCTATTTCTCTCATTGTGTCTTTTATATATAAGATCCACAAGCCAACCGTTCGGCAAAACCAAGTTGTTACGAGACATTTACCTTGACACGAGCAACTTGTAGGATGGAACACATTGCTCACAGAGTAGGTCAAGTTCAACACGGATGACGCATGCACAGTTTCTTCCTTGTCAGCTGTAATAGGAGGCATCCTACGCGACAGTTCAGGCAATTGACTTGGCGGTTTCGTCCAAAATCTCGGTTGATGTTCTTTGGTGACTATGAAACTATGTAGCATATTTACAAGGCTCATGCTCGTGTGGAATTTAGGTTATTGTTAGATTAAATTTAAAGTTGACTCGATTTCAGTGATCAACCTCCTTTTTTTCTTGGCGAGATGATCAACATTTTTCAATCTTATAATTCAGGAAATTAACGAATTACTTACTCGAAACTAGACTGTAGTGTATCGATATATTTATCAAGAGAGTAATAAATATACTGACTAACTAGCAAATTAAGCGGAACAATTTGAAATAAAAATTGCTTATTTAAATACGTACACCCGTTAAGTGCTAATTTATCTTCCTAAAGGATATGTCGAGACTTTGCTTCTCTCGATTCAGTTTTGCAACCTGCCTTGCTCTCTCTTAAAAAAAAAAAAAACATGTGTGACTGCAAGTGCAAAGTGATTCTGGTTTTTGGAGTTTATAATCGTGGGAAATCTATGAAAAATATAGCGAGCTTCTGCCAGCTGTTTGAATCACACGTCATTTGACAAGACACCTTCTGACTCTACCGGTTCTTATTATGACCATTACAGTGAATAGAGGTTGGATATATTCGCAATATCTTCGCTCAGATTAGCGGAGAATCTACCGTACTCTAAGATAAGGTGAAAAATGTCAGACTCTATGGTACGATTGACCATTTAATTTCCTATCTGTTAAGTGATAACCCCTTTTTTCTTTTACTTCTTCTCACTACTCAGAATCAAAATATATTTAATCTCACAACAAAACAGCATACAATAGAATTTCATATATTTTGTGTTCAGTGAATTTGCTTGAAGGTACGGTTTGAACTTTGAATAGGAATTTATCTTTATAATTTGATTTTGTTATGAAGTTGACCATACTGAGATTCATGAAACAGACGGTTCTTTTGAGATACGATTCTTCTTCCTGCTTGGCGTCGTCCTCAGTTCTATTGTGTAGACCCTGCCGTGGTAATCTCTATTCCACTTATGGGTTCATGCTTTGTCTTTTCTTAAAACTGAAACGAACAGTGTGCAAGGAGATGTGAAGTTTCTCTACCTTTGTGAAGTTTTACTTTTTTTCCTGTTTCCTGTAATGAGGACAGGTTGTTAATCAATTGCTTCGCAGTTTAAGCGTTACATAGACAATAGCCGCACAAATAGTTAGTCAATAGCTGCTTAAGAATGTTGAGTTAGAACTTAGATGTTTTCCTAGGTTAGTCACATAGTGTGGTTCCTTTTTCTTACTACCTTTTTCAAGCTGTTTTTTTCCAAGAGCAGATGCAGAAGTTTTCGTTTAAAACTAAAGTTAATTCTGGGTTTGTTCCAAGGAATTGACTACATAGCACATATTGTTAGTCATCCCTAGTTTCCATCTTCGTACTTGGATTTGGAAACATGCTACCATCTTCTTCGGGGAACGAACATAGCAACAACAGAATCTGTTGTTCGCCTTCATATTCAACATCTGCATGTGTGAATCTTCAACCGTTCTCTCAATCTTCAGGAATAACGTCATCAAGCAGAAAATCCATGGAAGAAGTTTGGGAAGATATAAACTTGGCTTCTCTACAAGATCACACCAATAACTACTACTCCACAAGAACACACACCAACAGTTCTTCTCCTAGTATCATTCTTCAGGATTTCTTGGCAAAGCCTTTGGAACAGCCATCGATGGTTGCTTCCGTTAAGCTCTCGTCGAACCAGGGTTCAGATTTCTTTGGTTGTTCGGAGCCTCCATATCCAGCCACTGTTTTGAGCTTGAAATCTGGGGCTGATCTCGAGTTTCTTAAAAGCACCGGGAGGACTATAGCGAACCCTACAGTCCCTGAAGGTGTTTGTGCAGCCTCTTTTGATTCTTCTTTGGATTGTTCTTTAGATGGTTCGGGTGCTTTGTCCTTCTGTTCCTGTTGCAAGAAACGGGCTTTCGAAAATGGTGATAATCCCGGTGATCGGAGACATAAACGGATGATCAAGAACAGAGAATCGGCTGCTCGGTCCAGAGCTAGAAAGCAGGAATATTTCTGTCCCTCTTTCTCATCGACACCATTCAGTAAAGATTCATGAAACAAATTGTGTTGAAGCTTTGATCATGACATGCCGCTAAAACGTCGTTGGTCTCATTTTTCTTTTTGAAAACGTTTGCAGGCTTACACTAGTGAATTAGAACTTGAAGTTGCTCATTTACTGGAAGAGAATGCGAAGCTTAGAAGGCAGCAAGAAAAGGTTACTAGTGGAGGGAATACTGCTTTATGATTTGTTTTCCTTATCAGATCTTCTTCTTTTCCGTAACCAAGACATCTTGTTGCTTAAAAATGATTGTTATGCTTGTGAATTTGCCGCTATTGCAGTTTTTGGCAGCTGCTGCTGAGCTTCCCAGAAAACATACTCTCTATCGAACATCAACAGCTCCATTTTGAGAAGTAAGCATTAGTTTTCCTGATTATGTTTTTCCTTTCCTCTTTCGTCACTACAAACTACCAAAATTCCCATGAATAGATTGAATTTATGGCATGGCTTGATATTTTTCCAGATACGTCTTCATCAACCTTTTTTTTCCAAGAGACCAGAGAAGAGAGGACAAAGTGTTGTTGGATCCCAAGGTTGGGGGATTATTTTCTTTTTCTTTCTATATCTTATCCTATCAACGTCTTGTCTTCCTGTCCATTCTTGTCTTCTCCACCGTGGAAACTGTTCTTTATCTCCTTTCCCTCCACTGAAACAGCATTCTTACTGGTTTTGTTTGCCTAATTTAAGTATATGTTTAAGGTCGGACTTTGTTTTAAGCTTTTATTATATCCATGTCACAAGCATCTGTTAACCTTACTTACCCTTTTCATGATTAGTATCATAGTGTTCCATGATAAGCAAGTGGACATTACTATATTCTCCACTTAATATTCTTTGACTGTTTAGTCTCAATATGATTCAACGCAATATTATATTTGTCAAAAGTTTACTTATTTCAGAGCTGACAACACGGTATGACACTTGCGTTTATTACTTGGTACTCATCGGTCCAGTCCACATTTTACATTAATGGAAAGAGAGAGATGGTTCAAATGTGGAATAGTACCATTCTTTCTCTGTGGACCATTGTTCTGGGAATCTGTACCTTCATTGCTCTGTCTTAAACAAGAAATACACGTTCTAAGTGTCTATGTGACAACTTTGGAAACAAAACTTGTATAATTTAGGTGTCGTTTTGTTTCTATTCAAAAGATGTGTTTGATATTCTCTAAAAAGAGGAAAATAAGACTACTGATTAGTTAGAACAATGAGGGCTTTACTCCCAATTTGGGATTTAGTCTGTTTGGGGGTATTTTGGAACTTCTCAACCGGAATTGGACTGTTGTCTATCGGTATGTTTACCGAGAGGGCAACAGATGTACGGACTGACTCGTTGTCCAGGCAGGCCGTTCTGACATTAGGGTCACTTTTTTTGATGTTACACCTATAGGGTGCCATAGTTTTCTTTTAGAAGATATGTCGGGAATTTGTTTATCAAGGGAATCTGTTTCTCAAGACTCGTATTGTAGTCGGCGTTCATTCCTTCCCTTTATATATATATATGTATATATATATAACTGATGAAATTTAGATTGCTGATAGGAAGTTGTTATCACTTACTATATCTATTAGTGGATACAGACTTACTTTTATAGCTTTTTAGGTTGGTTGACATATTATCTTCCATCAATGTCAATAATTAGGATTCTAGCACTTACATTAACATATGTAGAGGGTGACCATTTCGGTCCAAAGGGGGATGGATGGTTGGTTTGGAATGGGTGGAGACTGGAGTAGTGGTTTAGTTTCAATGTTCACGTGATCAGTGGGCCACTAATTGTACCCTGAAGTTCAACACGAGGAAAGGCATCTGATTTTCTTGTACTCGAAACTGCAGCAGCTAATAATTAAGCCTTTTTCTTTTCGTCTTTTGTTTGGGCCCCTGCTTTATCTCCCTGAAAATGGAATTCACTTGGTCAAGTCATTTTGGGAATTTGGCGTTTTTTTTTAATTATAAAGGGAAAGATAGAATGCGGACTACAAAACGAATATCGTGAAATAGATTCTCGACATATTTTCTAAAAGAGGATTACGATATTCTATAGGTGTAACATCGAAAAAAGTGACCTTAATGTCGGAATGACCTGTCTAGACATGTCTACCGAGAGGGAATTTGGCGATTGGTAATTGGTTGGGATCAGATGTTCTGAATTGGGTATGAAGATATTATTACATTCTATTAAATTTTATCACACGCTTATGTGAATGGAACATAGTTGAAATCAATGATTAAAAAATCAGATCGGTAATTGAACCAAAGAAACAACTGATTTAAGGCTCAATGGTTTAATTGAAATTTAATTATGATTGAACCAATGATTAATAAAT
>JANIHY010000002.1:720987-732911 GCA_027479065.1 Erythroxylum brevipes
AATTTTTGACCTATTAATTAATAAATTAATTAATTATTTAAAAAATAGTTATTGAAATAAATCGTACTAAAAATTAATAAATAAACTAAAAAGTTACCTGTTTCAAAATTTTCACTATTAAGTATACTAAATTCGATTTTTTAGTTACCAATTTTATATGAAAAATGTCATATGTTTGTATTAATATGGGCTAAACGAATCAAAGTCTTTTCCTAAGGCCCAAACTGGTATCTCTATGGTCTAAATAGGAAAGACTCTTGAGGCCTTTTATGGAAGTTAATAGCCCAATTCTTTGGGCCACGTTTAGTTAGGTGTTTTCAGGCATATAAATTTGTTGAAGTAGAGTAACCTTATTTTTCTAAAAAAATGTTTTAACGATAAGGTTATTTCGTTATAACCAAAATAATACAAGTTTGAATAATGAAAATAACCCGTAACCCACATATGGCTTGCCGAGCCACGAGCGGGTGGGGCCAAACTCAGCTCGTCATATATATATTTTAAGAAAAAAGTAAAAAATAACGTCAATTTTGAAAGAATATTCAAGTCACAGTGTTCAGTCGAACTGATAATGATCGACTCGTAGCCTGTTTAAATCAAGCCAAAATTGAGCTCGACCTATTTTGTCATCCTGTTTATAAAACATAAAGGAAATAAACAGCATATCATTATCTTTTAATGAAAATTTTTAAAAATTTTCAAGTCGTTAAATTTGAAAATTTTATAAATCTTTTTCTTTATAAATTCTCTAGTTTTATGAATTTAAACTCTCAAAAATAATGAGCTGCGGTGAAATAGAAATTAACTTTGGGATTCTGATAAAATAGAATTTCAATATCATTATTCATTAGTCATAAATTATGTAGTAATAAAGTTTTTGTGTAGACTCTGATGAAAGTTTTTGACAATAATCTTAAAGAGAATTACAGTCATTTATTTTTATAGGCTTTTTTATAATGATAAATTTTATTTTTAAATCATAAACTAACTAAATAACATAAATTTTTATTTTTCTCCTATATTATTTCAATTTTCACAACAATTAGTATAATATTATAACATCAAATCAATTTTTTGTATTGAAATTATTATTTAATTTTAATAGTTAATTCACTAAATAATTTATTCAAAATACATTCTTATGCTAAAATATTGATTTGACGTTAGTTAGGGTAAGATTTCGTATTATTAAAATTTTCAAAATATCACGTTTTAGTAAAATTTTTATTGAGCGTTGTTATTTATATTTTAATGTTTAAAATAATATCCACAAGGGTTACGGTAGAGCGAGAAGGGCTTCTTTACCCTTAACCAAAATCTCGAGTGCGAGTTTTAAAAATAAAGTCACTTTAAAAACTTGCGAAGAAGAACTTTGCCACCCAAAAAGGATCCTATTTTATTCGAATCCAAATTAGTCAATTGTTTATATAGCATCAGATGCCAGGTGATTTAACAAAAAAAAAACATCAAATCAATATTTTGCAGTGAAACTATTATTTAATTTTAATAGTTAATGAAATAAAAATACATACTTAGAATTCTCAAATAAATTTTGTGATACAGAGAATTTGCCTGAATTGAGTATACATAAATTTATATATGAGAAATTGGTAATAAAAGCCGTGAAAGACCTCAATGAAACTGAGGAAACTCTCTTAACTAAACGAAACTGTTGACATATTTTTTAAGAAGCTTAGTGACCAGTAGCTTATAGGCCTTCTCTGTGGGGTGAAAGCCGTCCCAGAACACGTACTTAGATGCATCAGGACACGTGTGTGGACTGAATTTGTTGCAAAAAACTGCTGCTTCTAGCAATCCTGTACCGCAGCATCCTTTATCTCCAACTTCAAAACCTGAAACGAACAAGAACAAGACACGGTAGTTTGAGAAACGGAAGAAACAACCTTACCTTAAAAACAGTTTAGCAGAAGGAACAGGAAACAAACCGTAAGATCGGTAGTTATTTATGAGATCTAATAAGGGCGTGTACACATCAATGTAGACCACTTTTGAAGAAGGCAAACTGCTCCTTAGAGAATCCAACGCTTTCGATAGCTTGGAGTTGAAGAGCTGCGATCCTTGATTGTACGTTTCGTTGCACTCCCTCGTTATTCCTCCGGCCAACGTTCTCGTCGACGGCACACACCCAAGTGGCGGTGCCCCAAAGACGCCTATTCTAAAAGTCCCAAGTCCGTACAACTCCTTCATTTATCCATCAGAACTTGTTAATTACAACCCTTTTTGTGTTTCATTTTTTGTCAAGTGTTTATGGTCTGAAACAATGCTTAAAAACTCAGGGATGTATAATATTTGTTAGATATAAAAGTAATTTAATCAATATTTCAAAATTATTATAAAAATTATTAAAATGATAATTAAGTAATTGAATTCTATTTTAGATTATGAATATTATTTACAATTTTACAATTGTAATTACAAAAAATTTTCTATTTTGTAGAAATTTGTGATATAATTATAATGTACGTAATTTTTTAATTTTTTTACAAAAAAAAAAAACCTTACCTTGACGAAGTTTGTAGCAGAAACCACCAACATGTCGGTGTAGGATGAAATATCGTAGTGAGCTGCTCTAATACGAGTACTGTAATATGTTGTAGCAATGTCATTGCTGCTTTGCACCACCACAACTACTGCTTTCTCTAGCAAAAGCCTTGTCTTTTCATCTCCGATCAGTCCTCTCACCTTCTGTATGTACTCTTTGAATTCTTGTAGTTGACCATCTAGTGATGTCACCAACTGATTTATAGAAGAAAGAACAAAGTTGGGTCAGTTCTATTTGGATTCGAGAACAAGAAAACACAATGAAAAAGAAAAAAGAAATTCAGGTTTCATTACTGTAATTTCTGAGGTCAGAGGATCGTATCCTGAACCACCAGTGGCAAAGCAAACACCTGTGAGTAGATCTTCAGGTCGCAAGTTTGGATCCCTATAAGCTGGTAAGAGATCTTTAACTCCTAACTCTTCAGCTGGAATTCAGAAAACGAGATTTTGATGAGTTCATACAAATGAATATTTCACTAAAATAACTTGGATTTTGATATTTGATGTCATTGTTTTTTTCTGCAGAATTATCTCCAAACTGTAATGCTATGATAAGGGAACTGCAAGTACAACCTAATAAATCTGAGGGGACTTTTCCATTGGAAAATCTTCCAGTAGGTACTCCTCCCATGAAATCTCTTCCATAAGGAGGGAAGTTGCTCTTAGCGAGCGTTTGGAAATTGTTGTTGTTTCCTGTATCAACAATGGAGTCTCCAAACACGATTACAGCTGAAACTGTCTCGTTATTTGGAAGCTTAATGACAGCTTCAGTAATGCCACTGAAGAGAAGAAGCAGAAAAGGAGAGACCCAGATCAGAGTTGCGGATGAACAAGTGGCAGAAAGCGACAGGTACCTGAAACAAGACGCCATTGTTAAAGTTAGAGAGCGACTACAACTGAGAAATGATGGGTTCGCTTATCAGATCAATTCTTTTATAGCTTTGAAAGGTGTGTAAAAGAGAGAAACGTGTCATTAATTACTAACATTTATATCACCTACAATGAAGTTGGATGGATCTGTTAATTCACAGAGACAAATTTCTACTTGTTTGTTTTGACTTTTTGTGATGATCATTTCTCCAAAAAAGAAAAAGAGAGGATCAAAAAGTAGCAGTAAACTTTAAAGAAGAGGAGTGTAACCTGTGAAGCAGAGAACATAGATATGCTCTTGCAAGCCTCATAAATTTGAGTCTAAATTTTTTGTTTAATATTATAATATTTTATTATGTCCAATAAATCTCAGTCATTTTTTTTAATGTATATCTCGAATGAGTCTTATGTGAATCCTATAAAATAAATGATTCAGATTTTATAAAACAAAATAAGAGAGAGTAATATTAACGAATGATCTTTTTCCATAATTTCCCTCTGCAAATTCCTGCTTCGATCAATTATTAGTAACCTTAACCAAAATATCGAAAAGCACGAAAGGAAAAAGTAACCTAACTCTTGTCTTAAAATAGGCATGTACATACCCTTCTACTTCATCCAATTATAACGAGTAAATCTCAAACCGTGAGCTATATATTGCCGTGGCACCTTCGTGTTTAATTGCATTAGAGACAAAAAGTTTCAGAAAGTCATAGGTTTTGGTTCCTGCTCTTGTAATTCTTTAATAACTCACTCACAAATCTCATTCCAGTTGAAGAAATATGGATTAATAGGCTAATTCAGACAAATTTTGAGTTGATGATAAATAATTAACTTATTGTTACTACTTGTACCCAATATTCCAAATTTTGATAAAAGTCTATTATCATTTTTAAATATTTAAGTTAGTTATTACCGTTATTTATGATATCACGATATACTTTTACGTTTTTAAAAGATATTAATAACGTGTTAATTTTAAGAGAATTAATTTTTGATAGCGTGGTTGCTTTTATTTATTTACTTATCTTATTTCTCGTTTTTTATTTATTTACTCAATTTATCATATTTATTATTTACCTTGTTATATATTTATTTTATTATATATTTTTATATTTTATGTGCACGTAATTTTTTCTTTTAGATCTTCTCTCTATTAATTAAAAGTAAGGTTCTATACTTTTCGACTTTCTCATACCCCACATTGAACAAGACTATACTAAATTATTGTTTCTATAAGTTTTCGACAATTTCTATCATACGAGTCATTAATTTAGTTTACGTGAGGTCACAACAATTTAGAATCATCGATGATTTAATATTAAAAATAATTTCTTTAAACATTACTAAAAGATACTATTTTCTCACTATCATTTTATAAAGGATATAAATCAGTTCTTATTGTTGTTTTTATTACCTTATTCAATAAAATGATACTATTTTAATTGTATACAATAAAATTTCCAGTAATTATTTGCTTAAAATATTTTATAAAATGTTGATGTGCTATTCCTATATTCAACTTTAATTTTCGATCATAAAACAAAATTTCAAAAAATTTTCCTTGGTCCATGGACAATTTTTTAAAGGAAAAAATCAATACAAGGTATACGATTGATTTAGGGAAGCTAATTCTAACTATATTTTCTAGGAAAATCGAGAGACGCCCTGAAAGTATATTAACAAAAGTGACCCCTAACTTAAAATTTACAGCAAAATTAACGACTCAGTCGGCACACTTATTACCTTCTTTATAAATACGGCGAGATAACTCATTGATGCCATAACTATAGGGTTGAGGGACGTTGATCTTTTAGTGGACATTTAATGTCCCTTTCACCAAGTTTCGTCTCATCACAAGTCTCAGTCTCTCGTTGGCTCCCCAGTCTGTAACTGGCTCACTATTGAGGAAAAAGCATAAGAAAATTGAGTCGAATGGAGAATTCAGGCAGACTTTGTCACATCACATGATATCCATGCACTTCATTGCAACAAGAAAAGCCTTTCTTGTACAGTCCAAAATCTAGAATTCTATCTCAACTTTAAATGAGTTTCAGAACAGAATTCCATGTAAGATAACAAATGATACGGTAGGTTTTACGCTGGCTTACTGAATACCGTGGTTAGATATGCGTGTAGAACTAACCGACAGTAATTAAATGTATGTCTGATTGACCGTTTTACGTTGGCTTATTGAATACCGTGGTTAGTATGTCTGATTGACTAGACAGTCAGTTAGTTGGGAATTACTCTCAACTGCCAACTATTTGTCCTTGATACGAATCATTATATTGATTCTCTCAGTTCTTACCCTCTCCAAGTTCTTTTCGTTATCAGCTAGTTGTCACGCCTCTACTTAAAGGCTCCTTTCCTTAAAAGCCAGCTCTCCACGTATACTGGACCAGTGTCCACTCGTTTCATATCTGTTTCAGATCTTCTATATTAAATTATTGATCAGTATAATAATTTATATTTTAATAAGTATTCAAAAGATGAGTAAGAAATTTTTGTTACCTTCCAACTTTCGGGTCTGTTGGTGGAGATATCCATAGATATGAGCGCTCTGATATAGTATCTCATATTAATTAAATATGAAAATATTAAAAAGTTTATAAATAGTAAAGATCAATTATTCAAATAATTAATTCTAATTATTTAGACAATAGTTGATCCAAGCTCAATTTTTATTAGTAGATTCTACATTCTGCTTATATTAAAAAGCCAATAAACTCCCTCTTCATTGACTTGTTTTCACAATCAGGAACACATCGTGTAACCACAATGTATAAAATCACCGTCACTGAACAAAATCAAACTTCCAACCACCGTAAGTAAGTCAGCCAATAAATACAGGTGTGAATAAGATGATTTGTATGCTTCAAGCATCCTTGTGGAAGAGGGCTTTATGCTGGCCTTAATTCAGACAAAGATCAGCAAACAATTGCGTCACAAAATCTCCAAGGTTATATACCATAAAGGACTAGCTTGAATTTGTTCTTTAAAGAAAAGAACTTGTCCAGAGAAGCAAAGAAGCAGATACATGTGCAAGGAGTTTATTCAACTTGCTCTTCATCAAAACTTGGAAAGCAATCAAGCAGCTGAGACATTAAGTTGGATTATATTATTTCATCTTTCTTTTCAAGGGTTATTACGTTGAAGTCAAATATAACTCGTTCAAATTTAACAGTTGTCATTAATAGACGTTAACTTCAAATCCAACCGAGTAATTTTGACTTGGCCTAAGCTAATCTACCATTTTTACGTCTACAAAGAAATCTCGGTGTCCAGGTTTGCTGTAACCTGAACAACCCGGGCCTACTGGTATGGTACCGTGAGGTTTCATTCTTGGGTCCATATATGTGACATTTCATTAATACCCAGTTCTTCAGCTGGAATTGATTGTTACTTGGGGGAAAAATAGAAGGAGCCATCAATTTCAGATAATTAAATACTGCATCTACCAAAGAAAAAGTAAACTCAGGTGCTGCCGAAGCTGTACGGCCCCTTTCATGCCCGTATCTCTTCTGGAGCTTAAAAATTCACTTGGTTCTTTCTGAACGTAATCCGACCAGAGGACGAACATTTCATGCTAGATGAGGGTAGTCTTTGTTGGGTAATAGAATCCTGTCCACAAGAAGTTCTAAAACCCCCGTCAGGTCCCAACTGGATGTGCTGTAAAATAATGTCCGAATGCACTTTGACAAAGAACTACTTGAATTCTAACACAAAACGGTTAACTTATATGCAACTAAGAAGTGGCTCAAGTTGAACAATTACTTCCAAAGATGGCCACTCCAATTGAGAAATGGACAATCCTTTATTTGATCACAGCGAAAGCAGCCAAATTGTAAATTCTAAGATGGCCACTCCAATTGAGAAATGGACAATCCTTTATTTGATCACAGCGAAAGCAGCCAAATTGTAAATTCTTACTCAAATTACAGTTCGGGAAGCAGTATTTAACAGCATATTGTGAGTTAGAGTTGACGAAGATAATTAATTTCTATACAATATTAAATGCGCTGTGAAGGTTCTACATAAGAAACTCCAAGCAATCCACACCAACTCCGAAAAGCCCACTGGAAAGTAAGGGTGCGTAGTAGGACGGACTAGGGCTAGACATCAATGAGCACTTACGAGAAATGGGTGCTGACATACCCCACACTCGATGGTCTCAGACCCTGAACTGGGTACTTGGACCTACAGAGGAGAAATCACACTATCAAGTATCAACCAAACACAAGGAAGTGAAAATCCTAACCCTCTGGAAAGTGATAAGCAAGAGTTTCAAACCTGTAAATGGACAGTGCAAGTTGGGCAAGCAACTTCCTTCATTCGCCTCCCAGATCCATCTGACTTGGATCCTATAAAGCAAATGATTCGACGTTAGGCAGATTCTCGTTTGATCAAAGGTGATAGGCTTAATCATCAGACTGAATCACAAATAAACACAGGTTCCACCTATCAAGAAGATGTAGATAGAGTTCAAGCAAGCCATTACCTGATGTTGCCTTTCGATTCTTTTCCATTTCCTCCTGTCAATCATGATCAAGCATTAAAAACGAGTAGAAAAGTGAGACTGAAACCAAAACAGATTCTATCAAATAGGTATAGCAGGAGATCTAGTGTTACTTGAAGCTTCTTGGCAAGATCAGCATGACTACGCAATGCAGCAGGTTTACTGGCAGCTTCCTTGGCATTGTTCAGCCTCTGAGTCACTTCTGCCTGAAAGACAATGAAATTGGGAAACTTAGAAAATCATAAATTCTGCAGATAAAAAGCTTTTAGAATAGAAATTTACAGTCTTAGGTAATAATTAAACTTCACGTCCCTAGACCACAAAAATTCTGGTTAATTAAAAGCCTAACTTGCATAGAGAACAGTACACAGATAAAGCGCCTAAATTTAAGATCCCATGCGGTAATGTGATCAAGGTATGAGTCCCATCACCATTCATTGTCATACTATCTACACAACTAAGTTGCTTGAGTCATTGGAATTCACAAGAAGAAAATATGTTAGTCAAGAATACATCAAGAAATTCAACTAAATAAACACAAATAGTTCTCATAGCTGATTTATTATGTACCACAATTTGATCAAAGGATGAGTTTCATCACCATTCATTGTGACACTATCTACACAACTAATTCAACTGAATCATCAGAAATTACAGCAAAAAAGAATGTTTTAGACACAAAAAGTTTTGAGCTGATTTCTTATGAACCATTGTACTTCACACGGTGCTGCAAAAAAAAAAAAAAAAACCTGTCCTATGACAAGAAATGAGAAACGAAAATGACACACAAATCTACAGTTCATACCATGCAGCGGTCACAAACTCTAACAGGCTGTGAGTTCTCATCAGCAGTAAGAGCAATTCTTCCATGAGTACACTTGTCACAGAAAATGTCTCCACAGTTTCTGCAGTGGTGCTGAGAAATGTAGGAAAATGTTGCCATAAGTTTACGACAAAAGAGAGATAAATTATGAGGTTTCTCAGCAATGAAACGTCAATTTACCCTGCGCACAAAAGCCCCAAAATCAGTGCCGCATGCTGTACACTTGGAAACAGCTTCATCAGGGACCTATGCATAAAATATCATATAAGTAAGACAAATGATTTATAGGTCACAAACATCAGCCGTTCTACACCCCTTCTCCATCTGCAATCCCCCATAACAACCTGCTCTTTATGAGAAAGTAAAAGACTTGATGGAGATTATTGGCCCAAAAATTACTAAGTTGAATTTCTCAAAAATAATCATTGAAACAAATACTTTTGAAAGAGCTTTGAATTACCCAATGATCCTTCTCCTCATTGCTTGGCTTCATCAAGTTCATCCAATCACCAAATCCTTTTTTCTTCTCAGTAGGCTGTTCAATTGTCTTTGGTAAATCTGAAGGCCTGCTTGATCCACCCATCTCCTTGAGCTGCATTTCAAGGAAAGAGAAGAGAAGATGCTTCACTTGCACAAAAGAAAAAGTAAACATAAACGGGTGATAGTACAGCAAATCAACTCTCTTTAACTTGATCATCGTATCAGAAATCATATGAATGATGGACAAAATGTTCATAATAGTCCCTCAAATCCCAGACAATAAAAGAATCTCAAGAATGTGTAGCCTACTAGAATAAACGGAACCCACAATGAAAAAGATGGTGAGGTTGGTAAAACCGCTCACGTTTTGGTGCCAGAAGATCAATTTCATTCCACAATTGATACGTACCACAAATATGAAATGTCACAGTTTTTTATTTATAATATTGCAAGTATGACATGATTGAAAGCGTAGAATGTTTAAAAAATATATATGACAACCATGTAAAACATGAAGAACATTAGATCTTCATGGCCAACCAACCTGCACAGTTGCAGCTGTCACGGTATCAAGAAGGGTATTTGTTGTATAACTATTTGATTGCAATCTGATACGTCTCGGCTCTATATCCACAGAGCTCTTGGACCAAATTGCCAAAGTAGATGAATCGGCAACCTACATTTTAGAAATATTGACACTAATACTGAGCCAAAAATTAAGAGGAACAAACGCACCCAAAACGAGACAAACTAAGGAATCTAAGAGTCAGAAAATCTACTTCACATCTTGTGATATTCTCGAGAGGATATATTCTCAAAGTCCGCCCTGTACCAGGATCAAGCATGCGGATTCCATCCAAACCAATCTACACAGAGATAAAACAAAATCATGACTCATTTCAGGAAAGTTGCAATTCAAAGATCTACAGTTCAAACCATGATAAAAATTGCAGAAATCCCATCGAGCATAATTATAGATGGATTAGAAGCATGAAAATTCGTGTAACATTTTATACAATCAACCCTTCGCACATTCACTCTTATTATACATAAGAACATATTTAGACCATCCTTCTATATTCTACATAGTCCAGAATTGTTCATAAACACCTAAAAAAGAGTCATTTATCCATTCAACGGGGGTGCAATATAACTTCAAAGTTAAAACAAATCCAACCAAATAGATATTGAGAATACGGGACAAGTGCACAAGTGCTTTCTGTTTCGTATGTTATATACACCATCCTACCTGGCAAAGAACGTCCATGGTGCTCTGCCCCACACTTTCAGCAAGCAACTTAACCCTGAATTTTTGGAACGCGCTTTTGACATCTTGCTGAGTCTCTGCTTTGGGCACAGCTCTAACAATCTTAGGAGACCCTGAAGCAGAACTTGAATACGAGTCTTTCGTAGAGGGAAAGCTAATAGCTCTTCCATAGTCATCAAACCCAGCCCACGTCGACGATTTTGGAGCTGTCCCTCTTGCTCCATAAGGCTCCACTTTACCACCTTGATACGCATAAATCCCATCTCCATACCCATCGTCACGACCCAAACCCAAATCGTACCGGCTCTCTGGTCGCTTACCATAAGGATCCGAACCCAAATCGGATCTGCTCCGACCAAGGCCACCGTATTTGTCGTCAAAATACCCAACACCCTGATCATACTTCTCGTAATTAGTATCATAAGCAGGTGGAAAACCCGATCCTACCGGATTGAACGGTGCATTGTACATGGAAGAGTATGTTGGAGTTGTGACAGGGCTGGGATTTGATGCAATTGGGTTCGATGCAGGCGGCGCAGGAGCGTAACTTGGAGCCGTCTGATGTTGATCGTATGGGGGGTAAAAGGGTTGCTGAGGGGTTGAAGACTGGTAGTGCCCGTGTGAATCGTAGGGAGGAAAACCTGACTGCGATTGAGATGGCGGTGGCTGGGATGCTACATTAAAGGACGATTGGAGATTATTAGGGTTCGGAGGTGGAGGAGCACTTGTGGCGGTCGTCGGAGCATAAACGGGATCGGAATTCTGAATGTATGGAGGATAACTTTGGGGATAATCGGAGCCGCCGTAATTGGCGGTGAAGGGTGGCGCTGATGCGTAGGAGCTCTGGTGGGGATCGATCGGATTGGGGTTGTTAGGATTAGGGTTAGGGTTTGGAAGATTGTATTGATAATATGAGGAGTAATCTCCTTGGTGCATAGCTGATCTGATCAACCGTTCCTCGAAGCAGCACGAAGGATTATAATTTTCTATTTTTCCGGAACTTTCTTTTTGGGCTTCTAAACGCTAAAGAGAAGTGACCGGGGAGAGGAGGACAGGAATAATTGGCTGGGAGAGGCTGTCTTGCGGTATAAACATCAACACGGAGGATTAAGTTACTTGACCTCTGTTTGGTCCTCGCGGCACTGTCAAGCTATCATCAGCTGATTACAACCCGAACTCCACTTGTTCATGATTCACGTAGGACCCGCCACGTAATGCCAAAGTGTATGATCAGGGGCGCGATTGAAGCCACGTGTACTGCCCGCTTATCCGAATCGCTTGTAGCATGAGATATATTTTTGTTTTCTCAACTCCCAATAATTGCATTGGTCCTTTTCAAATCCTTGAACGGATTAATGATAATGCATATAAAGTGGATTTGCCAGGTGAGTATAATGTGAGTG
>JANIHY010000002.1:744012-754602 GCA_027479065.1 Erythroxylum brevipes
TCGTTATTGTGAAAAGAAATTGGTTAAATTAGATAAATGATTACTCACTAAGCTATAAGCTTAGCACGGTGGATTTGTCCCGTGTAGGTACAAAGCAAAGAGATTAAGGACTGGGACAAGTGAACCGCAGTGGCCAATGGAGTCAGAGTTTTTGTATTGTGCGAAAATGTATTTTTTTTGGATATTTGATTTTGTTTGTTCTGTCTTGGGTGGCATCCATGTATCCTCCCAGGGGGTATTTGGGTGTTACATTTAGAGTTAGGAGTAAAAACTTATGGGGGTTGGACCTAGTTCAGTTACTATTTATATGGTAAATTTGGGCAGAATCTTTGGAAGGATTTTCCACCCCTTTAGAGCCTTCATTGATTTTTGCATCCTTCACAGAAGATGTAGATTACCTTTTACCCTTTCTATTGAGATATGATATGCAAATTTTGGAGTTATAAGTAAGAAGTTATAAGGGTTGGAAATTTTCAGTTACTATTCATATGATCATTTCATGGGCAGTAATTTTGAAGAAGTTTTTGACTCCCTTAAAGGTCATATTGGTTTTCAGACCCTTCATGGGACTTATAGGATTTTCTGTGATCTTTAAAATGATATCAAATTTGTCACATTTGGACACTTGTGTGAAAAGCTAGGTTTTGTGAAAGAAGAAAGGAAAATTGATACAAATGTGATTTTTCTTATAATTGTAATTTTTGTTCTAATTTGACCATTTTGCCATTCTTTTGTGTAAAACTTTTCCGTCCGACATCCGATTGACCTAATTCTTCAGGCATCGGATTTGGAAAATATTTAATTTCATAATATGTGAAATTGGGATTGTTTAAAGATAAAATTGACAAGGATTGGTTAGGTCGAAGTGAGGGGACCGGGTAATTATTTTTCTGATCCGTGTTTTAGTTATAATTGGACCTATAGAGGTTCAAATTGAGTGATTTTAGTATTTATGATCTTCTAATTGTTAGAGAAAAATTTTGTGACTGGAATTTTTGGGATAGTGCCGGGAATGACACGGACATGCATTGTACACATTGTAATTACTACATGTGCATTATTAAATATTTCTGATTGTACACTTGGTAATGTTTGAATATTTTAAATTATTATAGAGACACATTTGAAACGTCAGCCCACGGACGTTGCGGGGACTTCCAGGCATTAGCTCGGAAGCTATTGTGAGTGACTTAGACGATTCCTCAATTATTATGTGTTATAATTCTGTGCTTATAACTCTGTGGAGAATAATGGTGGGATTGTGTTTGATTATGAATTCCGGATAGAAGGTCCGATGAACTGGGAAGCTATGACATAGAAGTGCTATTTGTCTGAAAATTTGGGATCTCCGTTTCTTAAATGTGATTAATGTGATTACTTGTGAACTATTTGTTCAAATGTGATAATTTGGAAATGATTGAGAAGTGGATATTGCTTTATTGCGACATATGCATTCCATGCATGAATGCATGATCAGTTAATGAGAGTTGTGACCGGAGCAGCCATCGAGAGCTAAAAGCTCAATGTATTTGGGCCTCGAGCCTATAGTGATTCAGAGCCTCAAGCTTAACGATTAATGCGCCCATATTGGGATAGTGATTTAAAGCCTCAGACTCAACGATTAATGTGCCCATATTGGGACAGTTTAGGCGCTCGATCATAATACCGAAATAAATTGAAAAAATGTCACATGCACATGTCATATACATTTGATTTAATCTCTGTGATTGAGTGAAAGGCAAAATGCCTTATGCTTCTGTGGTAATAATCATGTGGTACTTCTGAATGTGAATTATGAAACAACTGTTTTATGCTTGAGTGTTGCATGAATTCATTTGGTTATGTATGTCTAATCGAATGACATGTATAAATTGTCTATGTTCAAGTGCAATTGTGAAATGCGATCAAATATGCAACAATATGAGTATATTATATGTGACATGACGTGTTGCATGAATTGAGTGAACCGTCGAAGATGTTTACCTCACTGAGTTCGCAAAATTCACCCAAAATTTGCAATTATTTTTCAGGACCTAGAAGAATACCCCGTTAGGCAACGGGCGTATAGCATCTACTAGTGAGTGAGAGAAGAGGTCGGGATCAGTTCGCATCTGCATTAGTGTTTGCTAAATTCTGATAAGATTTTATTTTCTAAATTTTTTTACAATCATTTTGTAAAGTCAACGGACTGAAATAAATTGTATTTATAAAAAGCCCCCCATGGTCATTATATTTATCGGTGATCGTGTATAGGAATTGTGTTCCCGCATAGTGTATGTTTGTGTTTTTTTTTAATTATACTGAGTTTTGACTGAGTGATGTAGCATGCGACTCTCGTAGGGCACATACTCGGATATCACCATTGATGTCGGGTTCGGGTCATACGGGAGTGGGGTGTTACACAGAAACCCAAACCAGACTGTTAAATAATGAAACTTTCGAAAACCTGAGTGAAAATAAGGAATCAGGCACAGGTAAACGCAAGGAAAAAGCTCACAAGAATGAGCTACTAGTTGCCCCAAGAAGGGGGGAATCAACACTTTCTAAAAGGATGTTAATACTTGTGATTGACTTTTAGTGTCTAACATTAAGAAGTAGAAAAAGAAAAAAAATGCTCGAAGAAGAGAGCAGAGGATAAAAATGTTGGTATTTTTTAGAAAGTAAAAAAAGTAGGTATCGGGCCTAAGTAGAGTTATAATAGCGGGTTTAGGGATCAAAAATACATATTTCAGTTGACAGATAGATGATTTGGTTCATGAAAAGAAATAGAACCAGTAGAGAAACACAACAGAGAAGGAGTGGAGTATTCAGATCCGACGCATGAAGATGTAATATGTCATAGAAATTCTAAAAACAATATAGCCTTTTTTAGTCATAAGAAAACCCCATTCGTAAGCCCCAAAATTGAAGATGAGAATAGAGGTTCAAGATCTAAACCAAAAAAAAAAACTTGAGCCAAAAAACCTAGATCTGGATTGAAGACGAAGCAACCCAGATAACCTATCAAAGCAAGAGAGAACATAAATGAAAAGGAAAATAGATGATTGAGAAGCAAAGAGTGAAAGAAAAGAAGGGAAGACTAAGCTGAAGCGGAGACATGAGATCGAAGTCTTTGGCGATAGGGCTGATGTTGCCTCCCAAAACTATCTCCTAGAAAAGTTTCGAAAAACCCTCTCATCTCCTTTCATGTCATCACAAAATGTTCAAAAGCTATAATTCACATTTAGGGGTTAAGATAAAATAACAATCTAGAGAATAAGCATTCATAGGATACATTATTAAAACATAGCGTCTCATCAATTCCATTAAAATCAAATGAACAAGACTTGACACCCTCAAGGAGATTTCACTCTGTACAAACACTCAAAGTATTTAGGATTTATTAAGCTCTCAAATCAAAACATGGTGAATTATTTCCATAAGCTTACTCAAGAATCATATCTCCACCACTAAATAAAATGAACCTATTGTGTAAATCAAATGGACTTAATAAGGGTTGTAATGTGGTTTAGGTAAGGTATGAAAAAAGGAACTTTTTGGCTAAATAAACTGAAGGGAATCATACAAACTTATCCACACAAGTATCAACTTAAATCAAAACTCAAATAACATCTCTTTTAGTCACTTTTTCTTGTCTTTTCTTTTCGTTTCGTTTTTCTTTTTTATCTATTTTTAAATAAAAATATCAAAGGGGAGATTTTTTAATTTTCTATTCTTCTCCTCTATTTTATAAAAAATAAAAACAATACAACTTGAATCATCTAATTAACTTTTCATGGAAATAGTCAAAATCCTATTACAAATAAACTTGATACAATTCCTTCAATTTAAGGGTTCAAAATTATTAAAGATATCAACAAAAAAAGGGTAAATTCAGCTTTTGACAAGGTTATTATACAAGAAAGAAAGGTTAAGGTTCAAATTAGTTTTCTAAGGATGAAAAGAGAGGTAGGTCTATTTAGGTCAAAAAATGGTTATCCTAAATGCCCTCATCATCTTTATACATAAATTCATAAAAATGTGGTCTCAATCTATATTCAAAAGCGAGTTCTAACATAGACAAGCTATGTTTGATGACACACAACAAAAAGATATATGAGCACATATATGATAAATGCTCTTAGGCTCAAAGCTCACGTAAGTGTCAAAAATTGCATCAAGTCTTGCATACTTTTCATTCAACAAAATCAATGAGATACTTGATGTGTTGCTTGAAATTAAGAAATTAGTATTCAGTTCTCGAGGGATTCAATAAATGGGTCATGCGTGCGTTGCTATTGGTACGTTGGTGAAGGATTGGAACTACGATGTTGCTATGTGAGTGTTCTGCTTGGAGCTGTTGTTGTGTTCTCTGAGGTGTGTGATACGTGGGTGGAAGGAAAGGTTTGTGTATGTGCTGTGGCGTGGGTGGAAGGAGAGCTTGCTACGGAGGTTGCGACGTTGGAAGGATGTCTGCGTGTAAGGAAGAGATTGGATGGATTGTGTAAAAGTCTGAGACAGATGGTACGTGCATTGGAGGTTGCGTGGGAGGCTGTAGAGAGCTGTTGATGCAACAATGGTGGATGTGGAGGGCTGTGGCATTGTGAGGATGGCTGTCTATATGTGTGTGAGAGAGTGGCATGTAAGGTTGCTTTGATGGAGCGGGTTGGTGGGAGATTGCTGCGTGAGTGGAAACAGGTGGAGAGGATTGTGTGCGCGAGTGAGTGATTCAACTGGTGCGGCGTGTGTGATGTTGCGACGTTGGGAGAAAGCATGAAGTAGAAAAAGATGGTGTCTTGCATAAAAGAACAAATATATTAGGTTTTTTAAATTTTAAATAAATAAATAAAGAAAATGGAAATAATAAAGAAATTTTTACATTTTTATTTTTATTTTTTAAAATATTTTTTTGAGTGTTAGATTATTAATCTAGGATATTAAATCGCAAAAGGCGAGATCTTGCCTTATATGATTTAGTGTTATGAAATGAAGATCTTAAAATTTCATACTATTAAATCTCACTCGCCTTATGAGATTTAGTAGTCTAGATTTTTTTTCAATAATCTATGTTTCAAAAACAAATAAATGAATCCTAAAAAGAACTGAAACAAAATAAAATAAAACGATCATATTTTAGGTTGCCTCCTGAAAAGCGCAATTGTTTAACATTGTTATGCTTGACGTGGCTGGTTCTTTCCAAACTTTTATGTAATTGTAGTTTTGTACTCCTTAAGTAATGTCATTAGCCCTTCCTCTTGCTCCTTATTCAACCTTTTTTGTAATGATTATAGGTAATGACTTTCCATTACCTAAATAGATATACTTTAGGCGATTAGGTAACATTTTTCAATTATATCTGCGAAGATTGCAAAACAAAAGATAAGATTTTCTTGTGAGTTATAATAAATTCATCATTTAAAGTTTCCGAACCTGTTGGCATTCTTGACAATGATTCTACAACTTCATAAATTTCATCAGTTTGCTCATTCACTTCCGATTTAGCTTTACACTCCAACTTATCTTCAACACTCTCTTCTTTAAACATATCTTGCACAAATGAATCCACAATATCCATATGATAAACAGATTGAAAATCACTGGATACTTCATTGCTTCAGAAATGTTGAACTTGCATTTTTTCGATAATTTTCTATTTATCATAGTTGATACATTCTCAACTTAAATTATTCTTTCCTTGTCTTTCAGCCTCTTTTTATTTATGCACAACTCCTTTAAGAAGTTTGCATATTTCGGAACTTGTTTAATGGCTTCCAAAGTAGTATGTTGATTTCCACCCTTTTTAATATTTCTAAGATCTCTCTTGTGTATCCTTCATCTTTTGGTTTAGTCAACCAAATAGGGAAAGGAGGTAAATGTGCATTAATTGATATTGATGGAGATGATTTTTTTTTAACTTTGTTGATTCTTAAGTTGGAAGTTCTTCATTCTTTTCTCCATCATCATGCTTTTCTTCCTCCATTGATAAAGAAGTTCCAGTTTGAATTTCCTTACCAGTTCTTAAAGTCATTGCACTCACATTCTGGTTAGGATTCACCACCGTTTGGGAAAGTAATTTCCCCAATGCTTGTGCTACTGATTTTCTTACCAAGGTGGCTAATTGAGTAATTTGATTTCTCAAGTTTTGAAGGCTTGCCCTTGTTTCCTATTGAAATTTTTTAGTATTATTAGCAAGCGCCTTAACAATTTGATCCAAAGACATATCTGAATTGGAAGATTAAGATTGAGCATATGTAAGAGCTTGAGGTTGTTTATTAAAATTGTGAGGTTGATAAAGCTACTGGCCTCTTTGATTTCCATAGTTCAAGTTTGGATGATCTGATCCCTTCATCCTGGATTGTAGTATTTGAATAAGGGTCATACTTTTGTTGAGGTTAATCAGGAAACCCCCTATCACGTTATCTTCTTAAAGAGAGTCTTGTTGCAATATAGGGCACATATCAGTAGGATGTCCAGGGAATGGGCATATTCTGCACATTCTTGCTGGTTACAATTAACTTACAGCCATTTGTCGAACTAGAGCGATTAAATAAGATATTTTATCCTCAAGGTGCATGTTACTTACCACATTCACACGCTTAATGGCTCCATCCATCTTTATCCCAAACTGTTGAGAATTTTCGGCCATAACTGATATCAACTGTCTGTTTGCCTCAAGTGTTTTGTTGACTAAAGCTCCTCCACTAGTTGCATCGACCATACTTCGATTCATTAGCAATAATCCTTCATAAAAGTATTGAATTAGAGGTTGACTAGGAATTTAATGATGTGAATCCTTAAACCTTTCATAATATTCATATAATGTTTCTCTAGTAACTTGTCTTATCCCATATATCTTCTTTCTAATATTTACTACTCTTTATGCAAGAAAGAACTTCTCCAAAAACATTCTTTTCATCACGTTCTATGTTGTTACTGAACCAAGTGAAAGATAATATAACCAATCATTTGCCTTGTCTTTTAAAGAAAACGGAAAGACCCTTAGATTACTTTGTTCTTCTATCACCTCTTGTGACTTCATTCCAAAACAAACAACATGAAATTCTATAAGGTGTTTATGCGAATCTTCACTTGTAAGATGACGAAAAATAGGCAGTAAGTGAATCAAACCAGATTTCAATTCGAAATCTACCTCAACATTTGGAAATTGAATGCATAAAGGTTGTTGATTCAAATTCGGTGCTACTAACTCCCACAACGTTCTGGGATCGAGATTTGTCATTTTTTCGTCCTTTTCTTGAAAATTAAAGTCTTCACCAATTGTTAGATCTACTTCAACTTTCATGTCTGAAGGTGAATGGCCACTTCATTGGTTAGTCAATATAAGAGGTTAGCAGTAGTTGCAAAAATAAAAATGCAAAGAAATTAAGAAATAGTTCCTCGACAACGACGCTAAAATTTGGTTGGGTTGTCAAGATCCCCAAAATAATATCGATTTTTCAAACTTTATGTATTAGTTATGGAATCAGGTCGAATCCCTAGAGAACTGAACACTAGTTTTTTAATTTAAAGCAATAACATTAACTGTGGGTGTTTGATTAAGAAACTGATTAACTAAATATAAGACGAAAACAAATTAAATCAATTAAATTTAAAATTAAAAAAATCAAGATGATCAAACTTCGATTTAAGGGAAATATCACATCTAATTGTAACATTGATCATTGATCTAAAAAGAATATTTTCACAATTCAAGCAGTTAGTTTGAAACATATTATGATAGTCGTAATAAGTCTCAAATTTTCCTAAATTAAATGGTTCAAACTCATCATCAAAATCAAAACTTACCATCTATTGGCTGGGGGTGATAGCATTCCTTATCAAATAAATGATAGCAATAAGTTCCGTGAAAAAGGCTAAACCCTAAATTAAATAATCGAGATAACTACAATTATTCAATTTAATTTTCTTGTTTATCATAAGTTAAATATAGAAATTCATAAATAACCTATTTGCTACTTACACCATTCCTTCATGACAATTATGGATCATTGAATTATTGGACAGCGATAGAATAATTAATATTAAATTAAATTGTCAGATCAATTAATATCAATCATGAATGAAATATGAGAACGCAAAACAAGAAATACTTGAATTAAGATGTGAATAAAAGTTGAGAACGCAAAACCTCGCAAGGTTATAATTAGAGTATTGAATCCCATTGAATCCGAACGATGAGTTTAACCACACATGGTGATAGGTGCTTAATTGATAATGAAATTGTTCCATAATAATTAGCGATTATTGACATAAAAATACTTAAGATACTCACTTTAATTCATGTTTAATTTTAGATACAATTTGAATGCAAAGAAATTAAAGTGGGTCGAAAGTATGATAATTGGACCATTTTTTGAAGGCTAATACTCACTTGTCTTCATAGAATAAGAAGAAGACAAAAAAATGTCAGGAAAGGAGATACATGTTGAAAATACAAAGAAGATGAAGGCATGAGATGGGAGAGCCCCATGCATATGAAATTAATGGATGGCTAGAAAGAGCAAAACAACAATAAAAAATGAAGAAAACACTAGCATACAGCAGACCACACTAAGACCAAAAACGCACAGCAACTTCCTAAAAGAAAACGACTGTGGAGGCATAAGGTGGGAAAAGAAGAAGAAAATGACAACACAGTGCAGATGATAGGTAGGAGCAAGCCAAAACGCAACCCACACCACCTAAAACGCAGACCATGCATTTTATTAAACGCAAACATCGTCTGCGTTTCATGCAAACGTTTGGCCAAGACATAAGTAAGGGTTTTAAAACATGAATAGTAGCATGGCCAACCATATTTAATTTTTATGTCAGTGAACAGTAGCTGGGAGAGAGTGGCGTGAAATAGAATAGTTGAGAGAGCTTGAAGGGGATGAGATCTCCTGTTCCGGTTATGGTGTTCCTATCATGTTCCATTAAATCTCATCGACACATTTATATGGATCCTACATAAATGTATGATGTTCCAACCTTGTTCCATTAAATGTATGGATGAGATCTTAATGGAACACGGTTGGAACAAAGGATTTGATATGGCTTGGAGGTAGCAGAAGAGAGCTATTAGGGGTCTCAGTTAGGGATAATTTTCACAGGACTGAAGCATTGGTTTAAGATACTTGTGAAGGGCTAGATGTCTCGACGTCGATTTAGAAGTGACATCGACGCTGATGACTCGAGATAAGTATATTTCTTTATTTTTGTTGTTTCTTTCTCTCATTAGGAATTGATTATGTTATCTTGTGTTTATTGAATCGGGTATTGTGAAAAGTTGATTTTAATGTGTTCATTGAATCTTTTCTTTGCAAATTGATTGCTAGAATTTTGATATGCGTAGTAATTAATAATTCATAATCATTAGGGATAACATGACCTAGGTTAAATGATGTATCATATGTGATTATTGCCTTGATTAATCAAATTTCTTAATTTGTAATGGTACTGCTTAATTAAACCTAGAGATCGTATCCTAGGTTATTCAGTTATTAGGTTTAATTAATGATCGTATCTTGATTAAATAAAACTTAAGAAAAAATTCGGGTTAATTATTAACCCACGATTAATAGTTGCTATGAAAGGTTAGAAAACAACAAATCCATGAAATATGTTTAATTAAGGTGTAGGTCAAGATTAAACCAAAGAATTGAGTCCTTATCGAATTTCCTACTTTTATCTTTTTTATCATGTTTTCTTTAATTTATTTTCATTAGGTTAGTTTTATTTTATTTTCTTATTGTAAAATCCAAACCTCCTTTTTCCTAAACACCGATTAATTTCATTTCAACAACTTTTCACACACTCTCTATGGGATCGACCTAGACTCACCACTGCTATAATAGTAGTTTAGTTATTTTATTTTGATTAGCATTTTGACGCGCTGTCATATGATTTTTGCTCCGATAACAAAATAGAAGAAAAACTAATAATTACTAAAAACATGCAAAGAGATAATCCTTTTTTGTTGTAAGAAACGTCCATTTTATAAGGTTTTTCTAATTTAATCTTAATATAACTCTAACTTGTAAAGATGTCTATTTAAAATGAATTCAAAATCAAAAGGATAAGGTGATGTAATTCACTCAAACTCCAACTTTTTAAGTGATCAGTTTTATCCACTGAAACAATCTCTTTTTATCCAAAATTTGTCATTATCATCAATAAAGTCCTAATTTGATACAATCTTGCAAGTATTAATTTTCATATTTAAATACAAAAATAAATTCAAAACAAAGGGGATATTATCAAATAATTAGTTAAGATGAGGTCTTATAAATGAAATTAATGTTAAGCTAAACCAAATTTGAAATCTAAAAAGTCAACAAATTTTTTTTTTTTGAAACTAAGCAAAACTTCATTAAGCAAAAGAACGAAACATCAATCCAGAAGAGGCACCTAACCCAAAGCCAATAGGCTTTACCCCATAACACCCGAACCTAGAACCTCTTCTGCATTGACAACAAACGAAGGACAATCACAAACAAGAATAGAAGCAATACTACTAGGGACAGAATCCCACTCAAACCGGTGTGCATGAAATAAAGCGACCCTTGCTAACGCATGAGCAGCCTTATTGGCATTCCGCGAAGTCCACTG
>JANIHY010000002.1:826224-839362 GCA_027479065.1 Erythroxylum brevipes
CACTGACTGAGCACTTGGGCACAACACTGAATAACTGGAAAAGAGTCACATATGCATTGTATACACATGACTGATTGACTTGACAATGACTGATTACGTGGTGGCATGATTTGCTGTTAATTGTGATATGATACTGCAAGGTGTTACATGCTACTGTAAATTGTTGTATAATACTGTAATTGTTATATGATACTGCTATTTGATTACTACTGTGCTATGTTGTACGCAATTTGCGTAATGCATGATTTGAGTGAACCATCGATGATAGTTTCTTACTGAGTTCGTAAACTCACCCAAAATTGCAACCATCGTGCTGGCAAGAGAAGCGATGGCTTATAGGTTGGTCAGTTGGGTTGGACGTTTACAGATGATTTTAGGATAGATGCTTGTATCAGTTTCTTTTTTGGTTTTGTTTAGGGGACTGATAGACTTGTCTATTCTGTTATTGGATGACTGTATCAGATTGATAATTTGGATTTTAAAAATTTACTGATTTCTGATATATTATGGTTTTAATTATTACGATGCCATGTGGATATTAGTGAAAATGTTCTGGTGGTACACCTTTATCGTGGGATACGTGTCGGAGCGACCTACAGGCGTCCCGATGTGTACCCTACAGTGAGGGGGCGCTACACAGTGCCTGTAACTCCCCAACCTACTCCCGGAGTATTGGCCTCACTCTAAAGTTAGTTAGAAGGCAATTTGGTTCCTCCTGCTTCAAGCTTATCTTATGCTTGGCTATCTCTTCCAATAAAGGTAGATAAACTGTCCGAATATGGGCTATTGAGGATTTCTTACTCAAAGCATCTTCCACTAAATTTGCTTTCCCTAGATGATACTCAATCAACAAGTCATAATCCTTAAGCAATTCTATCCACCTTCTCTGTCTCGAATTCAGTTCTTTTTGGCTTAGTAAGTACTTGAGACTTATGATCAGTAAAGATCCTCGTCTGAACCCCATACAAATAATGTCTCCAAATCTTCAAGGCAAAAATCACAGCTGCCAATTTCAAATCATGGGTTGGATAATTCAACTCATAAGGCTTTAGCAGCCGTGAGGCATATGCTATTACCTTATCTCCCTACATCAATACACAACCTAGACCCTTCCTCGAAGCATCACTATACATTATATACCCTTCATCTCCAGTAGGCAAAATCAAAATTGGAGCACTCATTAATCTGCGCTTGAGCTCCTCAAAACTCTTCTAGCATTCATCACTCCAGATAAACTTTTGATTCTTCCTCAATAACTTAGTCATCGGAGCAGCTATCATGGAGAATCCTTCCACAAACCTCCTGTAATAACCTGTCAGACCCAGAAAACTCCTCACCTCTTTCACTGTCTTGGGTGCATGCCAATTCACCACTGCTTCAACTTTCCTTGGATCAACATGTACACCATCTTTTGAAATCACATGTCAAAGGAATGTCACCTCATGAAGCCAAAACTCACACTTGCTGGACTTAACATAAAGCTCTCTCTCCCTCAGTGTCTGTAATACAATCCTGAGGTGCTCCTCATGTTCCCCTTCACTCTTGGAATACACCAAAATGTCATCTACAAACACTATGACAAACTGATCCAGATACTCCTTAAATACCCTATTCATAAGATCCATGAAAGCAGCTGGAGCATTGGTCAAACCAAATGGGATGACTAAAAAATCATAATGTCCATACCGAGTCCTGAAGGCTGTCTTGCTTACATTAGACTCCTTGATTCTGAGCTGGTGATAGCTTAACCTGAGATCAATTTTGGAGAAGACCCTTGCTCCCTGCAGCTGGTCAAACAGATCATCTATTCACGGCAGAGGTTACTTGTTCTTAATTGTCACCTTGTTGAGTTTCCGATAGTCAATACACATCCGCCATGTTCCATCTTTTTTCTTAAAAAACAGAACCGACGCTCCGCAAGGTGACGAACTCGGTCTAACATACCCCTTCTCTAACAATTCCTCCAAATGTTCCTTTAACTCCCCCAACTCAGCTGGAGCCATCCTATAAGGTGGTACTGAAATAGGTGCGGTTCTGGGAATCAAGTCGATGGCAAACTCGATTCCCTCACCGATGGCAAACTTGGTATTTCCTCTGGGAACACATCTAGAAACTCCCTCACAACCAGAAAATCCTTTAACTTCACTTCATTCACATCAGTATTCACAACATGTGCCAAAAAGGCTTCACACCCCTTGCCCATCATTCTGTCAGCTAGCATAGCTGAAATAATTCTTGGCGATGGTGTTTTTCTGTCCCCTCTGAAAATCACCTTCTCATCATTGCTTAAATCAAATTCCACCTCTTTCAGGCCACAATCCAGCTTCACCAAATATTTCTCCATAGTATCCATTCTCAAAATAACATCTAACCCTTTTAGGTCTAGAGGTAGTAAGTCCACTACCAATCTACCACCATCAATGAAAAGTTCACAATCTTTATATACTTGACTGATCACCACATTCCTCCCTAGAGGAGTACTAACAAGCAAAGGATTATCTAAAGGCATTGAATTCACACTATGCAATGTTATGCTTGCAGAAACAAAAGAATGCGTGGAACCAGAATCAATTAAAACATATACTGCTGAATCAAATAATTGAGCCATACCCTTGACAACCTCAGGTACAGCTGCAGCTTCCTCCCTAGTCATGGCAAATACCCTTGCCTGTGCCTGACCCCTTGGCCTTCCTGGAGGAATAGCCTTCCTTGCAATTCTAGAGCTGCCTACCATAGTAACTAGCCTGGTTCCCACTGCTTCTCCTCGCCTTGGGGTTTAAAATTGTGACCCCTCTCGTTTCGGTACCTGTGGACAATCCTTGATCATATGTCCCTTCTCTCCGCATCAAAAACAGGCTCCAAGTAACTTGAAACACTCTCCTTGGTGAAGTTTCCCACAATGCTCACATTGGGGGTTTGTGTACCTACTCCTTCCTGCTCTTCCAGTGCCTCCCACATTAGAAGCTTGCCCTGATACTGCCTTTACCTGCTTGTTTATGGTAGAGCCACTGTTACCCACTTTACTCTCTGTGTGATAACTCCTTGTGCTCCTCTCAGACATTGGAGCACTCGTTCCTTTCTTAGAAGACTGCTCCCTGTTCTTCCTCTTGTTGCTTACTTCATTTCTTATATTCTCCAGTTTTTTAGCCTGGAGTGCAGCATCCACCAATTGTTGGTAGTCATAGAAGTTGTGGATCAAGACTTTCTCCTTGATCCCCAAATGAAGACCTCCCTCAAACTTACAACATTTATCTTCCTCAGTCACCACAATGTTGGCTGCATATCGGGAAAGCTATGTAAACTTCAACTCATAATCGCTCACACTCATGTCCCTCTGTGTGAGGTTTAGAAACTCCCTGGCCTTCTCTTGTACATAAACCCTGGAGAGGTACTTCTTCCTAAACAATTCCATAAAGTCTCTGCATATTAGTACCGGTGGCATGACCTGACTGTGAGGCACTGATTCCCACCATTGAAGTGCGTCTCCCTGTAACAAACTATTGCATAGTCTAACTTCTCCTCATCTGAGCACTTCATCTGAAATAGAACCCTCTCGGTCCTCTTCAACCAGGCTTCATCCTCTTCCGGATTCGTCGTTCCATTGAAATCCACAGCCCCAAACTTACGGAGTTTGTCATACTGTCCACTCCTGTCTACTGGAGCTTGCATCGAAACCTGAGACCTTTGACCAATGGAATACGTGAAAGCCTGAGAAAAGGCTTGAAAGAAACTCGGATCTATGGGATTTGCTTGAGGCATAGGAGGAGGCAGTAAAGGCACTTCTTGTTGCAAACTAGGTGCCTCAGAATACGGAGCAGAATGTGTCTCAGCATCTTGTGGAACATGGGATTCATCCGTGCTCCCTTGGCGAGAATGAGATCGAGTCATAGCTCCTCGAGTTCTCTTTCGAGGCGGCCTTTTCACTGCTTCAATATAAAACCATTGAAAACCTTTAGTTCAAGAAAAACAATTTTCAAAGTATATAAAATAGTTCAAATCATATAAAACAATTCAAATTGTGTAGAATAATTTAAAAAAATGCAAGTTGTTCATTTAAAACAATGCAATGCAAACGTGGACCTAAACCTGGCTCTGATACCACAAGATGTTGGACCTTGTTTCCAGAGCCCAACATCTGACATGGAAGCATGAGGCTCGGGCTTGGAGGGAAGACCTAGAAGTTGAAAATCTAGAAGAAATGTAACATCCCATCACCGATGGGAAGGGTAAATTGGTCTATTAGGACGGGCTAGGAGTTTAGATTGCATATTTTGATATGTTCATACATTTGGCCTCCAATTTTAGAGGAATAAGACATTTTGCACGTGCACATATATGTACATGCACTCATGACATTTCCCAGCATTTATGTGTGAATATGATTTGTTTTGTGAAGTCTAAGATAATTGTGTTTGGAATTTGAATTGGAATGTTTAGGAGTGATTTTCAATTGGTAGTGACCCTTAGAAATTTTCTGGAAAATTTGGGAGAAAAAGTCTGGACCGGAGAATTTTCTAAGTAATGGACAGATTGATTTTATAGTACTAAAATTACTGTCCAATGGCAATAGGAAAATTAGAAACATAATTTTAGGAATGAAAATGTGGAACCATTGGAATTTGGGGACAACTTAGATGAGAAATGAATTTGCAAAGAGAAAGAATTTTTAAAAAGTGTTTAAGGAAAAGACAAATAGCAAGTTCCTAGGTTTGATAGTTTTTGAGCAATCCTTAATGCCTTAGGTTTTCGACTTTCCCCTTTTGAAATCACTAAAATCACCTTGACAGCTACTTATCTCCTCTATCCTAGGGCATGCTTTCTTCTTCCTTCGATTGATTCTTGTTTCCTCCTCCCTACATGATTTTTTGTGGTCCACTTGCTTGCTTCTTCTTTGTTGTACTAGACACCCCTAAACCTTGAGAAGATGAAGATTTATGAGGTTTTGAGAGAGGGCCATAGGTGTTAAGGGGGTTAGAGAAGTTTCGGGAGTTTTGAAGAGTTGGAAGCTTGATTTGGTAAGTAAATTCCTTATATGTTGTCTATTTGTTAGTTAGACGCATTTATGGTGTTTATTGTTAAAGATTGTAGTAGTTGAGGTTGAGTTATTGCTGAGAAAATGTGAAAAGAGTGTCGGAGAAGAAGGCCAGGTTGCGGCGTGTCTGCGTCACGACGCGGCGAGAAATAATGTTCTTGCCTCGGCGTGCGAGGGCCTCGCCGCGGCGAGCTTGTAGATGTGCCGTGGTGAGCCCTAAAATATTCCGCTGCAGCGGGCTACTTTCTGACACCGCGATGAGCTACTCCATGACGCCGCGGCGAGACCTATTTTTCTGAACTGATATATTTTAGTTTTTGGGTCATAACTGATGATGTAGACCTCCAAATGAAGTGGTGTTTGATTCGTTATAAACTAGGGGTAGAGGTATACAACTGAGGTAAAGAATGAAAGTTGAATTCAAATTAGTAGGATCTCAAATAATGAATGAAAGTTGAGGATAGGTTTCTATTTCAACCTAAGGGTTGTTTCATGATAATTGGAGTATAATTTTGAGACTTCTGAAATAAATTCAATGCTTTTGGAGTCTACAATGGGTGATTTTGATCTAATAACTAGCAACATTGGCTTTGAGGTCTTTGTTACAAATTTAAGGGTATTGTCTGAACGTTGTAGAGTATATGATATGAAATTTTGGTTGAGACCAAAGACAGTGAAATTTGGGAAATAGCGTCGGAATGTCACCCAAATTGGGACAATACAGGCGCCCAGTCACAACACAAAATTAAAATGGGAAATAATTGAAAAATGTCATATGTTCAATTATTATGCGTATTGATTGAATTGCGGATTGGTAAAAAGGGTTAAATGATAACTGCTTTGTGAAATGTCGTATTGATTGAATTGCGGATTGGTAAAAAGGGTTAAATGATAACTGCTTTGTGAAATGTCTGATTTAGCTATTGTGTTATAATCTGTGAGTTGCTTGCGAAATACATGAATTGAGTGAACCATCGATGATGGTTTCTCATTGAGCTCGCAAACTCATCCAAAATTGCAAACTATTTTTCAAGATCGAGAGAGTAGACTCCTAGCTCCAGAGAGACTTTTCCTGCCATGTAGATCGTGTTAGCAAAAGAAATCATGGCACACAGGTCGATCAGCTGAGATTTTTGGGGATGACCTAGTTAGACTTTGTACTAGTTTTCCTTTTGGAGTAATGTATATAGACAGTGGAAAACTGATAGACATGCAAATTTCTGCTTTGATGATATGAAATGAGAAAGCACTTTGGTTCTAAATTATGTTGGACCAATGGTGGTTGACAAATTAAATCTGTTTATGTTTTGATAATAATAAAATATCTAGAATTAGTTAAGAAATTATTTCAGGTATTATTCAATGAAAGAATTGTGCAAAACAAGAAGAGCAAGTGTTTAATTATTGAAGAGTCAAGAAAGGAGGTTCATCATAAGGAAAATGGCTTAAAACATGAGGATTATAGAAGATCTAGGTGGATGTTACCGTTGAAGACAAAACAAGTCGAATAAAATTAATTTTGTATTACTTTAAAATTTTAAATTGAGAAGTAGAAAGTGAACTTAATATCTTGTTAGACCTCTTCCTCGGACTACATGAACCCATAAAAAGCATCCTTTTTATATTCTCGGGTCACCCACCCAAACCAAGCGGGTTGGGAGCCAGCCGAAAGGTTCTCACGCACGCCTTACACGTGCTCTTTTTCACCCGATTGCGAACCAAAATCCGCCAGAACTATAAAAATTCAAGTAAATTTTAAATATAATAAAATTGGAAAAAAATTACTCCGAAGAAGAAACGTTTCGCTTCTCTCTCTCCCCTCCCTCTGAGGTTCCAAAAGGAGAGCAAAGATCCAGTGTGGACAGGTTTCTGTGAGCAGAAGTGTAAATACGAAACTCAAACTGGGCTTGTAATAGGCGATAGTGAAGAGATAAAGCTTAAATTGGGTTGTGGAATTTGTTTTCTAGTGAGAGAAACTTAGTCTCTCTCACGTGGAGCACTGTCTCTCTCTAGGGTTTGGTTTCGGTTCATTTAAGAGAGGTATTTCCCTTCTTCTTCTTCTTCTTCATCTTCAGTCCTTTAGTAATTGTTAAGTTTTTTCCCTTTGTGTGATAGTTATTATTTTTCATTTTTCCTGGGGTTGGCACTATTTAATTGCATATCTGGGAGCATTAATTGTGAGAATCCGTGGACAATCTTTTCGAATCTTGTAAAATTTCACAGCCACGACACGACTCTTCTTTGTGCAGAGAGTTAGAGAAGTTAAAAAGTTTGGTGTTGCTTTACTCTTTCTGGGTTTTTGTAATTCTAGGGTTTGATGTTCTCTAGTATGGTAAGTCTTGCTGGTTTTACATGTGTAGTTCTTGAAGAAATTTATGAAATTGATAGCTGGGTCCAATTATTTGAGCTGATTAGTATGTAGATTTGTAGACTTTCCTTTTCACGGGGTTCATTATTCTCCCGTTTATTCACTGCAATTCTAGGACATTTCTTTTGATACGGTAAATTGGCTGTTGTTAATCAGTAGAAATTTTATCTTTTGATAGTTGATAGATGTTGCGAAAATCTGGCATTCATTTCTTGGCCAAATACCCTTTCCTATAATAGTTGTTGTGTGTCAGCTATTCAATTCATTTGTTTTTCTGTCTCTAATTGTCCAGCTATGGGTTTTTAGATGATACTTAACTTTGATTTTTGTTTGTCCTTGTGTTGTCTGATATTAATGTTGTTTTACTTTGAAGAGGGACACTCAACTAGGTGTAGATAAGTTACTTTTAAGTTCAGATCAATAATATGATTTGTGGACACAGAAGAGTTGGCATTTGTTACTTAGATCTGAACTGGTGAATCTAGTGATACTTGTTCTAAAGGCGATATTTTATTGTGTAGTTTGACATTGCATACATTTATTTTGTTACCAAGTTTACACCGGAGTGCTCCACGTGCGATTTAGATGCATTAATTTCTTGAAAGTATCATATCTAGAATCTCTGGACATGTGGTAAATAATAAAAAACATTTCTATTAAGGATACATTGTCCGTCTTTTGAAAATTAATCATATTGAGTAGTTTGTCAAGGGCTTCATTTGTTGTATTTTGCCTTGTATGAATTTTCTTTGACCATGCTGAGTGTGTAGGTTTATAGGATCTGGTATTCATCTACATTCAAGTTTCAGTAGAATTTTTGTTGCATTGTGGCATCAGATCTTGAACTGATTTTTTTTAGTTTATCTGATGTACAACAAAGCGAGTGAACTGGGGATGTTGCTTGCTTCTCACATAGATTTTTAGTTATTACTCTTCCTGATAAAGTTAGATTGCGTCCCACTGAACTACAGTTTTAAAATTGGCAAGAAAGCTTTTGGATATCACTGATATAAACCAGGCAAACTTGGTAATGTTTCATTTTTTATGTGTTCGACTTGGGAGACCAATAGATTTTTTCATTTTGCTATACCTATAGTTTTAAATATTTAGTTATATATCTCTTGCATAATCTCTACATCTCTTGCATAATCTCCTTTTACTTGTTAACTAGGTGAAAGTTGTGCAGCCCTTTATTTTTTTTGGTTGGATCTGAATCATTGATCAGATTCGAGATAGCAAGTCACCTAATGGATACAAAGAATGTTACCAAAGAGATCCGAAAATCAACTGTAAAAATTTTCTGTGTAGGATTTTCACCATTATCAGACAGTCATGTAAACATAATGTTGTGCTATTAGAGATGGTAGGATTCTGAACCATGGTTAATTCTCCATATCATTTTATCTGCTTCTAAGTGTGCTTCAACTGTTTACGTTACTGCAACTATTTTCACAGATTGTATAGCAGCTTAATATAGTTTTTGATCCTTCTATTAGAAAGTATAACTTTATTGTAATTCACTGCTTGTTGAACACAATGTGCAATGACAAACTCATTCACAATTCTCCGGTCCTTTTCCAGCTTGGTTTATTGTTTATGACTAGTCATATATTATATGTAATGATTAGCTATTCTGCTTGTGAACTCCACTTACAATTTTGGATACCAGAATACCACTGCAAATTGTAATCTATATTGCTGGTGTCGAAGACAGTCTTCTGCTTATGTTAATTTCATCCTAATCTTCAGTGGTGGTCTTTTTCTGTTCTTCAGCTAGTGTTAACAGTCTAGAACTGTCTGCTTATCAGTTTTAATATATTTGCTTCCAGGATATCTTGCAAATAGAGTTCTGAAGGTGCACTAGAACTTCTTATGGTGGAAAAAACATAGTACATTGAAAATATTTCCTTGTTGCTCAGAGATGATATGTAGCGAAATATGACACTTGAAGACTTTTTTACCCTGAGCGAGATGAAAGATGGGCTCACAGCCCCTTCCCGAGTCCAAGAATTGGTTGCTGTTATGCAGAAGGAGAAAGATTGTGCTGTGAAGAACATTGGTGATGCAACCAGGCAGTGGGCTGCTGTTGCAAGCACAATTGCTGCTACTGACAATAGAGATTGTCTTGATCTTTTTATTCAACTAGATGGACTGTGCTTCATTGACAGGTGGTTAAACGATGCTCAGAATTTTGCTAATGATACAACTGATAGCTTTGCAGAAGAGTCAATTACAGCACTCTTACGAGCACTGGAAAAGCTACAAGTAGAAAAAGAAAGGTCAATTTCTTCTGGGATCTTTATCACTGTCAATAATCTTCTTGATCACACTTCCTCTAGGGTTCAGGACAGAGCAAGAGCACTTTTTGATGGCTGGAAGGAGGGTAAGCTTAGTAAGTCAACTTATAATGATACACATGGTCCTACTGAAGTTGATCCGGGTGCAGTCAACAATGAGCAGAGTGGAACAGAATCTGCTCTTGCCTTTCCTCTTTCAAAAGGAAGTGATAATAAAGAAAATAATATGACAGAACCTGCCAAGGTTCAGACTTCGCTATCAAGAAGCTCAAGTTCTACTCAAGTAGAAAAAGTTGAAGATGGGCAGGTTCATTCTCATAGTAACAATCATCTTTCTCCTATGGTTTTAGATCACAAAAGTGAGGAGGGTGGATCACCTAATCCTCCTACAACCTCGACTATGTCACCCTCAGTACAGGAGAATTCAGTGAAGGAAAAATCTGTCCTAAATTCTTCAGATGTAAGTTCTATTGAAGTTCCTAGTGTTACAGTCCCAAAGGGAGAAATAGAAGAGCAAGAGTCAGATCCTTCAAAGAAACCTGACATTGTCCAGGATGTAAAAGCTTCAACTGCTGTGAAGGTGGAATCTCATGCTACTACTGTATCTGATGCCTCAAGTGCTAAAGAAACAGGCTCCTTTTTGCAAAATAAGACTGATAATATGGGTATTGGATATCAAAGTAATGATCCAGTGCTCAAGTCCATAACCAACAAGAGCAATTGCTCAACTGATGCTCGGGAGGACTTCCCTGGAAAGGATAGTACGTTGGAAAAACCTGATGAATCTAGCAGTCCTGCATCAGAGATGGAAGATACTGTACCTGCTGATGATGATGCAGAGCATTCTGATGCAGATGATGATGTGGGAGATACTTGTGATTTCTCCAAACTAACAATGGAAATCCAAAGTCCTAATCCAATTGGTAGGAGGCGATCTGACATTGAACTTGAATATGGTATTGTTGATGCTCTCGAAGTAGCTCGACAGGTAGCCCAAGAAGTGGAGAGAGAAGTGGTAGACTACAAAGAACCATCTTGCAGCTCTTCTTCAGAGAAAATTATGAATAATAGTATACCAGGTAGCCCAAATTCCGTAAGTGGAAATCAAGAGCTAGCCACTGCTGTTCTATCAGATGACGTGCCAGCCAGAAGCCGTTCACCTGTTGAACATACTGAAGAGGAAGGAAAGTTGGGTAATCCAGATAATCAGGTGGCAAGGGAAGAAAACAGAGAAAAAGAATCACAATCTTTTCAGGTGACAGAGTTGGCTCAAGCTGCTGAAATTGATGGCGAGAAAGGATCATGTAATTTTGATTTGAATCAAGAAGTCCATTCTGATGATGCAGAGCATCCTGTGAATCCCATCTTGACTCCAATATCTGTTGTTTCAGCTTCTAGGCCAATGACAGTTTCTGGATCACCTGCAGCACCTTTGGAGTTCAGTGGAAGCCTTGGGTGGAAAGGATCTGCGGCTACTAGTGCATTTCGTCCAGCTTCTCCACGCAAGGTTTCTGATGGTGATAAGACTGTCGAGACTGGAGGTTTAAAACAGAGACATATTTGTCTCGATATTGATCTCAATGTGGCTGAGGATGGAGATGAGAAGGTCATAAATATAACTTCAGAAAGAGAAATTCCATTCTCATCTGGACTCAATTCTGGAGGTTCTTCCTTAGAATTGGGCCCAAGAAGATTGGAGAGGCCGAATTTGGATTTAAATCGCATCAGTGATGATGGGGATGCTCTGTCATCAGATTTGAGGTTGGAAGGACAAGTTTATTACCCCAGAAACAGCCATCGGAGCCCCTCTCCTGCCTCTTCCTCATCCTCAATGCGGCCTTCAATGAGGAACTTCGATTTAAATGATAGGCCCCTTTTCCAGAATGATGCCTCCGATCAAGGGCTCTTTCATGGAAAGTCTTCACAAAATCCAAGTGCACATAGAGGACAAAGACCAACCGATAATGTTGTTTCCATCTTTGGTACCAGAGTAGAGGTAGGTAGTAGAATGGATGTCAGGAGGAAAGATCTTACTCCTCAGACAATATCCTTACCAAATGGAAGGTATGCTGACATAGCCATGGATGCCAATGTTGCAAGAGTTGGAGGTCCTCTGGTAATGGTCCCTTCAGTGTCATATACGAATTCTCCTGTTTTTGGGTACAATGGACTGGCATCCGTACCCACAATGTCCATCTCCTCAGCTATGTATGGACCCGGCACTTCAATTCCTTACATGGTTGATTCGAGAGGAGCCCCTGTTGTGCCACAAATTATGGGATCTGCATCAATTGTTCCACCTTACTCGCAATCATCATTCATTGTGAGCATGACTAATGCACCCCATAGTCAAAGTGTTGCGGGGTCCTCTCGCTCTAACTTTGATCTAAATTCTGGTTTTGCAATCGATGGAGGAAATACCGGGAGTCTCAGGCAATTTTTCATGCCTAGTCAAGCTAGGCCACTGGAAGCCAACTTCCAACCATCCTCGAGCTCTGGAATCAGTGAGAAAAGGAAGGAACCGGATGGTGGCTGGGAACCCTTCTCATCACAGCATAAACATCCGCAAGCTCCCTGGAGATGACTTACTGAAATGCAGTCCCCTTTCACAAAGTCTGATCAAGCTGATTGTTCCAGGAATGCAGAAATGATAATTCATAAGGCAAGCCCATTGGCTTTCATGAGAGTGCGAGTATAACTGAATAAAAAACTGAGGGGGGTTGTCATGGAACTCTAATTGCTCAAAGTAAAGAAATTTAGGGTTTTTATTTGTTTAGTCTTGATCTAGTTTCTTAATTTATCTTTTCTGTGTCATAGAAGGTTGTTGCAATCATAGAAAGCTCCTTAAATGTTAGCTGTAATGTCTCTTCCTTATATAGAAAGAAATTTAAAGGAACTAATTTTCTTGTCAAGTTCTTTGAGCAAGCAGGAAGTTTGTGTAATCAGGTATAAATCCTGAATTTTAAAACATTTGCTGTCTCGTGATTCTTTAAGCCCACTTTGTCTGTGGGCTTTGTGCATGTACCCACTCAGCATAAAATTGGCGATGGACAGTATATATTTGTAAGGAACATGAACAAAGAATAGTCTATGGTAGGAATGCTTTTAACATCTAATAATTATAAAAGATAAATGCCATCTTAAACATATTTATAAGCAGGTACAGTAAAAGTGTTGATATATATATGTGTGTGTGTATAAACTGTGTATTACTGAATCTCTACACATTATACATGTCACCAAAATTTTACTAAACTATTTTTGTTGTTTACATATATTGTAAGGATGGATGTACAAACTCACATTACAACATTTTGTAACTTCAATTATATTTTTAAAATTATCACATCCTTTACAACATAATATTAAATATTCTAAATTTTAATAGTCATTTTAGAATTATGAAGGAATTAAAAATTAATTTTAAAAGACAATTTTGTG
>JANIHY010000002.1:917483-929097 GCA_027479065.1 Erythroxylum brevipes
TAAAAAATTCTTAAAAAATTAGCCACTTTTAAATATAAAAGGTCAGACTCAATATTTTTAATATATAAGACTCTCCGGTTTACATAAATTTAGAGAGGGTTATAATGTATATAACCTTCTGGAGTCGTAAAGGTCACAAAGGATGCTCATACACATTCTGGAGTGGTAAAGGTCACAAAGGATGCTCACCGTCAAACATGTTAAATTAATCTAATCACTTGAGAGTTTATACTAAGCAGAAGTAAAAAGTTGAAATAGAGTGTTGAGTTAAAGAGAATCTGATTCCTGCTGGAGAGATAAAAAGGTTTGTCTTGTTCACTCCTCCAGAGTCTCTGTCATTGTCCGGACCACAGTAAGACAGTGGCATCGTTTTGTCATAAAACACTCATGCTTTGATCATAATCAAGATAAATAATAGGTTGAATGTCAACAGCTGGCATCTCGCATAAGCTAGACAGGGACATTTGCATATCCTTTTTGACCGTCTCACTAATCACACAGCAGAAACTGCAGCCGCATATGAATCATTAAATTTTCATTGCTTCATCTAGTAAAACATCATCAATATTGTCAAGAAGACTGTGGTCCTGGAATCATTTTCTTCTTGAAAGTCCAAGCATTGACAGTAAACAAGTAAGTCTAGATTCATTCTACTCAACGTAAGATATTTTGTCTGCTTCCCAAAAGGACTGTTCCTGATTAATATTATACGAGAAAAATACTATTCTGGGCAGTTTTCATTCACTCCTAAAATTCTACAGATCGCCGGAAAAAGTTGAAATTTAGGTATTGAAATTTCAACCAAGGCATTTCAATAGTACAAGCAAAATGGTCACATCTAAAGATAAAGTGGAGATTGAGTGACTAAATTAAAGCAGGTACGTTTATGGCTACAAGATTTTGTTCACACCAAATGGAAAGCTATGTGGATTGGAATTGTCAGGTTTTCAGAGAGTAATGCGGTTCATCAATCTGCAGATGGCTAAAGGCACTGGAAAGAGATAGGAATGAATGTCTTGTTATCATATTGTTCAGGAAGTGATAACAATTTTTAAGCGACGTTGATTGTCTGACATAAGCTGAGGTGAAAGCAAAGCTATTATTGAGAAACACACTTGCTTAATTCAACAGCTTTTCTTGTAGGTATCTTACATGACAAACATGTTACTATCCTTGATTATCATCAATTGGCTCATTATCCCTACTCTCTAGTGTTCCTGCTTCTGTCACATAATGGGAGAAGCTTAATGACCTTACAAATACACTAATTAAGTGGCCAGAAGATTGTGCAGCTACTTGCAATAAAGAAGATTATCAAATGACATTTTGACATATTACAGTTACAAACTTACAATCATGAATCATCAAATTTTGTCGCTTTCAAGAAGTGGGTTCTGACCCACTTGAGATGTGATTCGCATGATTATTCTACTGTTGCTAATGCACGATTAATTAATAATAATTAGTCGTAATATGTCATCAACAACTATAATTTTACAACAAACCCTTGGAGTTATAGTCATGTTGGTTTTCAGAGCCCATTATGGGTCATCAAGGCCTAACTTCTGCAATTTCAGGCTTCCTGATTCAAATTTCTAAGGGTGAAGTTTTGCTGGGATTAAATACCATTTATCTGGGCCTAATAGCTCACGTTGAAGATAAGAGATTGAGATGGCCCTGATCAGACGAGATACAAGACTAACACAGGCTCAGGTTAAATATAAGAAGTATCAGTTATGTTGCTTTAGTAGTTTAAGAACCTCACCAACTAGAAAATGTTGATTTAGCTAATTTATTACAATTATATGTAGGAGAATAAAGTAAAGATTAAAAGATTACGAATTAGTACTGTTAGATTCAGTTGATATCTGCTTGGAAAGGGCAAGAAGGAAGCGCGTGAGGGACTTTCTAGCAGTCATTATAGCCTTTTCCATTTCTTGCTCGTCATCCTCAGTATTAACCCTACACTCTTCAACTGAATGCACTCGTCGGACGAGCTTACGCAGCTCCTGTTCAAAAAGATGCCATAAAAAGCGAGATTAATTTAGATGAACTGATGTGAGTATAAAAAGCTGATGAGCAGAAAATACAAGTAAAGGGCTGTGTATTAACTTAGTTATCAAAAATGGGATGTGTAGCTTCAGAGGACCAGATGAATGTATGCTCTTGGTAAAATGATAGGCATACAATTTACTAATATCCGAGACTGGAAAAGGATTACTTAGTCAATGGTATGACTTCGGGTTCTGACCACGGACATGACAAGCAGAGAATTGAATAATTTGATTTCATTCCAATCGAATTTGAAGGAATGTCATGCCCAAATTCTGATATTGAAGCTAAATCATAAAGGCTAACATTCCACTAACCTGACGATCAAAATCAAAACTTCGAGCAGCATAAACTTCATTGCTGATCTCTACATCCTTATTAATCAGTCCATCAAACCATCTAGTTGCAATTTCAATATGCTCTTGAGAATCCTAAAACATTAGTCAACAAGGAATAGGTATACATAAATATATCCTAAATCTGTATTTGTAGGCATCATTACAAATAGAAGAAACCAACAGGCATTAAAGTTGCTTTTAGTTAAGCAATGAAAACCAGATGGACTAATAGTTATAGTACCTCCTCTTCCTCCTCGTATTCGATTTCTACGTCGTCAGCACTAATAATTGCCGTCTCTGCATCTATCAAACCCTGAAGCCTACTCCAGTCACCATCTTTAGTAGCATGAATCAGAGAGTCCATTAATTCAGGTTCTACCTCACGCAACAGTTTCCCTGTTAACACTTTTAACAAACATATGAGAAACAAATACATGCACGACGTAAAACAACGTAAGTTTCCCACGAACATATCTAACATATGTAACAATCTGTAGCATCTTGTGGAAGATGTATTGACAGTAACATAAGCACAAATGCCAAGTAAGTACGCGAAGTATATAACATATGTAAGTTTTAGTTATGTAACATACGTAAAATATGTAATCCAACAACTAAGATTGCTTTAAGATAAGAGATTCAATACCAATATAGTTATATTGTCTCCGCTTTCCTTCTCGGACATCAGGTCCCAATCTCTGCGACAAAAAACCAAACACCTTTACCTCATTGTACTAAAAACCAAAAACCCTCTTAAACTTCGACGTCCCAATGCATCATAACATCAAAACAAGAAGCTAAGATTGCGAAAAAGGTATCACCTTTACTAGCATTAACGCATCAAGCACTTCTCTGTCGAGTGAAGCCAATCTGTAACCACAGGCATGAACATACCTCAAAACAACTTAACTAAACGTAAAAGCAAACAGTCGAGCAATATAACTAAGAAAATTACATCCAAATAAATAGAAGGTCAACAAGTTGAAGGTCAATGCTACGGAAGTATTACTTGATAATGCGTTTTATTTGCGGAGGGGAGAAGGAAGAAAGCTCCATGCCCCATCGGACGGCGCCCCGAGCTTCTCGCTTTTTCTGGTTGCGACTTTTCTTTTCGCCGGAATCCGAGTCGCTACTATGCTCGAGATCCGACGGCGTTAAATTGGGGCTTCGTGATTCATGATGGACCTCACGAGGAGAGGAGTTCACTGCAGCGAAAGAGACGCAGGTAGATGCTGCTCTAGGGGGTACTATGAAGAATCGGGAGAGGAGATTATTGGATGCGACGCTAGAGCAGCGGTAGCAATGGTAGTGCATCAGTGGCCTTATCAGCCGAGCCATTGTTATCTGCTAATGCTCAAACGTCGGGTTATTTCATCAGAAACAAAAGCGACCCTGATCCGTTGGATTGAAGTAGCAGTCTAGATCCACTTAGACAAGGGCAAATCCTATTTTACAAGACTAGGTCTTTTGTTCTCATCAAGACTTCAACAATAATTAATAGACATCGAAAGTGTTAAATTAAGAGAATAATAATTCTTAATAGACTGTTAAATTTAGAATATTAGTATTTTTCTTTAAATGATTAGTCAAATGTAGTAAAAATTAGAAGGGCTTAGCACAAATTAGAAGGGCTTGCACATTGCTGTAAATAATAACTTCATAAAGTATTCAACACATATGCTATATATTTATTGGATTTCATTTTGTATAAAATCTAATACTTTTTGCTTTTAAAGATTTAAAAGAATTTAAGTTAAGGCCTCTTAGGGGGTGGTCGAGTTAGTAGAGTAGAAGGACATAAGGCTGAAAGGTCCTATGTTCGATTTTTCCTACTTACACTTTCTGGATCGAGCCTGTCGTACAGAACTTGCCTAGTACAGAGTACCCGATTGACATGATTTACAGGCTATTATATCAATCCAAAAATTTATCCAATATACATTCAAAAGATAGTGACTTCGTTCCACAAAAAGAAAAAGTTAAGATTTATAAATGTTAACGATTTATAAATGTTAATCTTATTGAATATGTTATGCATGGATGTTTTAAAGTCAGGACAAAAGTTCAACAGGCAAGATAAGAGATTTAAGATTAAAAACATTCAACTAGTATTAGATTATCATAAATTCAACTAAATATTGCATAAAATTAAATAATTTTAAATAAAATGAAAAAAAATTGTACTTATATATTTAAAATTTTGAAGTTTAAATAAAAAAGAGATTGTTAAACGAAAAGAAATTGATTTATTTTTATTTATAATAATTTACAAAATTTGATCATTTAATTAATAAATTAAGGCTATATTTAGTTGAGGGTTAATTAATAAAATGAAATGAAATATAATATTATTCCATTGTTTAAGATGAGGGTTTATAGTAAAATAGAATGGGATGAGATGGAAGAGAAGAGTTTCATATTACATCCCATTTTATCATAAACAGTAAAAATATAAAACCTCCGATTTGAAGAGTAAATGTAAAATGATAAACTACTTTACACTATAATATAGTTTAAACCTTCATTCAAACAACAATCAACTATATTAACCTTTTCATTATTTCCAAACAATAATTTTTTAATACTACATCTATTCAAATTTTATTCAATTATAAATCATTCAATTCTATTCCGTTAAAAATCTTACTTGTTAAAGATTTTTACAATTAACTTAATCGAATCGATTGAGTTTTTTAATTATTAATATTTATATTTAAGTGTCCAACTCCTCAAATATATTATTTAAACTATTTATTTATTTATTATTATATGCATTCGAGAAGTTTATCCAATACAAAGTCAATCGAAATACAAAAGTTCAATACTATTTTTGTAAATTTGGGTGATTCTTTTTGTAACGAATATAAGTTCTACTTAACATAATTGGGAGGCTAAACAAAGTTCTGATTAACAATTACATTTTAAGAGTCTAGGAACTACGAAAATTGAATATTCTAAAATTAGTGCCAAGAAATCAGACTCCAGTGTGAACGCACATACGGTACTCCACGCTAGTTGACTCAGTCATCATCCAGTTTTCCACGACATAAAGGGCAAGCATTGGATCTCTCCAACCAATCGAGAATACATGATTGGTGGAAAACATGAGAACAGGGCAGCTTTGTAAGGAATTGCTCACCAGAAAATTCCTCCAAACAAATAACACAGTCGTCGTATTGATCAGTTTCACCGGAGTTGGTACAGAAACTCTCCGCTTTCAGCTTCTCCAACGTCGACTCCGACGCACATTCAAACAGCGGCGTGAGAGTCACCATCTCCAGCAAGAACGCCGTCACGTGGGCCTGCAGATGAAACCCAGAAAAATTCGTAGATTCGGCAAATCCGCAGAGGCTAGGACTCATTGTTTCGACGATGAAGTTAACAATTGTCCCGTCGAGAAAATCATGAACCCAAGGAAGTGTGCTCCAGAGATAGTCAGCGCATGTGTTTGGGTCTTTAAGAACTAGGACGGGAAGTTCCATGGTAATGCCGGCGCACTCATTATAGGGGTACTCCGCTTCACTTTCGCCTGTAAACCTTAATAGGTAGTGTCGGTGAAAGGCGAAAAGGAATGTGAATTGAGGTTGTTCTTTCGTTTCATCGTCGTTACCAGTTGGCGGTGGAACTCTACGATTAGATACATCAATGTGTATTGCAGCATACCTACGAGTTGTTGAAGTGGAAGGCATTGTCGAGAGGGTGGCGAAGATCAGAATTCAGAGGAGCAATTCTTGAAGCACAACAATGGTAGGTGACTAGTGAGCATCGGATGTTTATAGAAGAGGAAGTAATGTTACGTGTTTCCTTCTTTTGTTAGGAGTAAGTTTTGGTGTTGGATTTATAAGGATGATCGATTTCCATGTTGTGTTATGAAAAGTAATTGTGTCATTGTACGTTTTCTGTATTATGTCCAGGTTTTTAATGAACGCAGAAATATAAATTTTTAATAAAAAAAATTGGAATTCAATTCAAATTCCGTCTTATTTTTCACAACATTTAAATTGAAATAATAAAACAAACTATACGAGAATACAGTATATTTAAGCCAATTAATTAAGGATGAAATCGAATTTAAAATTAATAAATTCGATATAAATTGATAATTTATTTTAATCATATTAACTATTATTTTATATTGAATTTAATTGATTTAAATAAAAAGGGTTAAGTTTCATGTTACTCATATTTGATTAGTCATTAGTCAATTTATAATGTTGATGTCATATTTAGTTTAGTTTTATTTTTAAACTGCAATTAAAAAATAATTTAAAATCATATTTTTTACAAAAAATTTTACTTTTTAAAAAATTAGAATATTTTATGATTATATTTTTAAAATTTTCAAAATAACGTAATTTTACTCAATATTTTGAAATTAATGAAAATTTTGAAATGCTTTCTTTTTGTTACAAAGGAAAAAAACTAAAAAGAAAATAACACTCGACCCATATCACCCTATTAATACAAAGTTCGATGATAAAGCACTCCGTTCATATCTTGGTGGAGAAAATCTCTCGCAATCATTTGAGGCTCCTGAAGATGCTGCAGCCTTGAACCCGATAAAAAGGCTAATGCAGCTAAGTCATTAGCATACTGGTTCTCTTCCCGATGAATATGCTATATTTGAACATCTCATGCTCGATGAATCAACCCTTGAATACCTGTCACCAAATGATTAATGTCAAACATAACGCTAATGGAAGAGGAAAGAATGTTAATAACCTCTAGCGAGTCCACTTCGACTACCACATGTCGATAGCCACAATCCCACGCCAGCGTGAGTCCTAAATGAACCCCCATAATTCGGCAACCAAAGGCATGCCCACACTAATATTCTGGATAGATCTACAACACCATCGCATCGACCTTGGCAGGTCCTCAAAAAGCCTCCGACTGCAGCAATGTTGGATCTTGATTTCACTTCCATAGGTTTGGTCCATCCCACTAGAGTACCCAACGACATACCCTGCATCTGAAATACACAATTTTCCACCGCTTTGGCCCGAATAATCCAATCAACATAATCTATGACGATTCTAGTTCCTTCTATCGATTAAACAAAGTCGACCTCAAAAATGTTGTTGTTACGCCATTTTCTTAAGAACCAACAAGCAAGTCCAAAAATAATTGCCTACACTACCTGTTTAAACTAAACATGGTGTCTAAAGTTGCTAAAAACCCACGTCTTCTCATCTTGTTGGAAAAATTCCATATCTACTATTCCAGAAAGAAAATTTTGCCAGAATGATGTTATTCTAGGGCAATCCCGTATGGAGTGAATAGTTGACTCTTCCTATCCATAGTAGTGACAACCGCTGTCTGTTGTTATATGATGCGTCACACGCTACTGATTGGTCAGCAATTTCCTCTTAGCCAAGAGCCAAAGGAAAGACCTAATCCGTTGTGGTCCTACCCATTTTGAAATAACCTCCCAATACCTGCTAGAATCATTCGTGTTGTTATGTTCGATGAGATCATAAGCAGACGCCACTGTGAATTTCCTGTGGTTTGTGTAATCCCATAACAATTGGTCTTCCACTTAATCATTGATGTTAGGTTGAATTGACGCAATAATCATACAAACTGTGGAGGGGAGATATTGTTAGAAAATATTCCAATGTCAATTACCAAATTCATTTATAAAGTCAGAAATTGTCGCATTAAGATCGCTATCTGGAATGTAGGTGGTGGCCACTAAATATAGTGGCCCCAAATCCTTGACCCAGTTATCGAGTCAGAAAAGGATGGTCATCTGTTGTCCAGCTTCCATTTAGCTCCTTGGCACACAAAATGTCATGTCGCTAATATCCCCCTCCAAATTGACAAAGTCTCATTTCTAGCTAACGTTTGAGGAAGTGATAAGCATATAACCATTATTTGGCTCGCAGGATCTGACCCACAAAGCAGTAGGTTTTGTAATTAAATCCCATTTGAGCTTTGTCAGTAACGGATCATTGGAAGATCTAATGTGTTTTATGCGCAGTCCCCCTCCCCCCCTCCCCCTCTTTTAGGTTGACACACTGCTGCCCAATTGATAAGATGCATTTTCCGTTGCCCGTCGTGTGACCCTCAGATGAAGTCCCGCATTAGTTTTTCCAACTCATCGCATAATTGTCGGGGAAGGCGAACCATTTGCATCGTGAAAATTAGAAGGGCCAAAATTATGGATTGGGATAAAGTAACCCGACCTGCTAAAGATAACATCCTATGTCTCCATCCAGCCAGCTTCTTTTGGGCTTTATCTATAATGTACTGACAAGTGTTTCTTGTGATACACTCATGAATCAAAAGAAAATCCTAAATATTTTCCAAGATTGTTTGTGTTGTTAACTTGCAACGTTTGATTAAGACGACTCGTTGTATCGTGAGGAGCATTCTTGGAGAAAAAGATCCGAGTTTTAACTACATTAATGCATTGCCCTAAAGCTTGACAGAAAGTGTCTAGAGTCCTTGCTATCACTTGCATCTGTGTTTCTGTAGCTTCAGCAAAAATAACAAGATCATCGGAAAAGAATAAATGAGAAACATGAGGTCCCACAGGGCTTAATTTAATCAGTTTCCAATGTCCTTGATCCACTTCTTGCGAAATAAGATGCCCTAATCTTTCCATGCATAACACACAAAAATAAGGCGATAGTGGGTCACCTTGTCTGATATCTCTGGAGGGTTGAAAGGGTTCAGATAAAGTACCTTGCCAGGCAACTTGCATTGCAACATCCCACTACCACATGATACATACCCAAACATTCAAGCATATTCAAGTACATATCCTATGATAATGGCATGTTAGAGAAAAAGCAAAACAAATTATACATGGCATCATCTAACATAATCGAAAGTCACTAAAATTTTAAAACCATTCATTACACTAACCCAAACAAATTTACACTATTTTCTTTAGAAAAATATTTACATTACCTCATATAGGTTCTAACAAAAATAGGTTCTAACAAAAAAACAACAAAATACAAGACACGATACTCCTAGAGTCAGCTGACAGACCTCTGATCCATAACAAAATCCAAAGGGTCCTGTCTAAGAACTAGATCTCTTGTCTCGTACCTTTAAAAAAAACCACGTTGTAATTTTTACGAGTTTTGCGAACTCAATGAGTGAATCATCATTGATGATTTCACCGGATTACAAACACATACCACATAATTCACCTAGCCAAGTATAACAAATAGATCATAACAATTTATCATTCATTTCAGCTTTGCAAATAATTAAATGTTATATGCATGAGACTCACATTCTTTCTTATTGTTGTGACCGAGTGCCTATCACAAACTTATACAAATACTTGCCCATAAGGCTCAGTCAAACAGAATCACGGAGCATAGCTCTATGCGTAAAATCAGAAATCACAGAACAAAGCTCTACATGGAAGCACTTCATACTGGCAACTCAAGTCACAATGCCTTTATCTGAGCATACATTATATGAAATGCAACAATTTCAGAAAAATCTCATATATCACAATCTTATACAAATGTTCAGGCAATATTTCACAATTATCGGACCTAAGTCCGGCATTCAACTTCCGTTAAGAATCAAATGTCAAAATTCATATCAAATCAAAACACTCCCAATATATGCCTAACTATTAAACTCCTCAGACCTTAGGTCCGAAATCCAGAAACAACTCACAAATAGTTCAATAATATTGGAAGAGTAATAAATTAAATTAAATTCAAATCAAATCAATCCTAGAAAATCATCTAGGTTAGCTCACAAAACGCTCCAATATGCTATTGCCTGGATGGTCCGGCAATGTCTGTCTAGCATCCACTTGGCTCCTCTAAAACATACACAACACATTCACAAGCGTTTCTTTTATGCACATCAATAGATAGAAAGTATGCACAATGCATGTTCAATTCCAATTCTGGGTATTTTATTGTAATTTTCATCATCAAATCGATTAGATATCAAAGCCCTCATTAACATCATATGGTGCTTATAATTTGGACAAAAATAAAACAATGTGAAATCAACTTCATAACCTGAGTGACCACATCAGATTTTCTACCCATATTCTTTCTAGTCAACTTTGCATAATTAATTTGGGAGGGGAAATTAAAAAATTAGGCAATGCTTCCTTCTAGAAAGTTGTTCTACAGTGTCTTAAGTTTCTAACGACTCTAAGATCGTCCAATTTGATTCAGTATTCAATGAGTTATCCATAAAATACCTCAGACTGTGCACATTTGAACTTTTGGCTAGTACATGGTCATACCCTCTAATTGTACAACTCATATCTTTCAGCTCAGACATCAAAAAATTTCAAAATTTATACCAATTTAAAGCTAAGAGAATAAGCTATAACTTTGGTGAAGACAACTAAGCCTAATTCGGCCCAAATCAATACAGTTTATTCAATAATCATAGGATATGATTTCTGTCCCTGGTAGTGCTACAGCTTAAACTAAACCTCAGTTCCATGCCAATTTTGAAAATAAAAGAGACAAAATTAAGATTTGACCTCTTCACAAAAATTGTAGAAACATGTCTCTAGTTTATTATGAATCAGAAACAAGAAGCATGATCATGAAAATTTCCAGTTCATACCATTCCAGCAGACTCCCACAGTTTCATCCTCTCAATCACTTTCAAATCAATTCAGATAACTCTAAATTTTTATGGAGAGAAAGAAAAATGTCTTAGAAATCCATTGATCTAAGTTTCAAGTTATTTTGAGTTTGGATGAAAATGTTATAGGCAAAAGACTGAGGGCTTCTCAATGAAAAATTCTAGGTTTTATCCCACACAACTAACCCATCACCTTTTCTTTCTCTAGCACATTGACTTCATCTTCTTCACCAACCTAGATTACCGAAACTGCAAATTTTCTTTGCTCTTCTTCCTCTCTTCCACTTACCCTATCATCTTTAATTTATACCCTCTCATTGTCTCTTTCATTTGCAACTTATCTTATGCTAAAACAACTCAAAACACAACATTAGTTATAAATACCAAAACCATAAAGTTTTCAACACTATTCATCATCTTCAACCCTTGTGTACAACACTGTCTTCACTTATTTCATTCTCTGCATTTTTATTTCCTGCACTTTTCCATTTCTTTTTCCTTCCCTTCTCATTTCACGTTTTTTTTATCATCTTACTCCTTAAAACACAACACCTCTGTAGCGCCCCCTCACCGTAGGGTACACACCGGGACGCCCGTGGGTCGTTCCGACGCATATCCCACCGCTCAGAAGT
>JANIHY010000002.1:953387-965958 GCA_027479065.1 Erythroxylum brevipes
GAGAAAATATATATAATATAAAAACAAAGGAAAGCGAAATTTAGTATAGTTGAGATGTTTATCACTAAAGTATGGGGAATATTTTGCACATGTTATCACCGCCCAATCCCCAACCAATAATTCAACTAAAACATCTAAGGGACATATAGCTAGTATAGGCCTATGTAATTGGTGGTTAATGATTAAATAAATTGATTGATTGATAATTAAAATTTTAACATTAAAGCACAAAATGTGCTTACAATATACCAAATTATCCGTATGTTAGTTACTTTTAACTTAAGGGTGTTTGTCAACGTTAAAAATTTGCAAATTTAGCTAACTCAGTTTCATAAATTTTGATCTAACTATTTCTTAAAAGGTAATTTATAAAGAAGGTTTGTCGTAAGTTTATAAAATATTTTAACATTATTTAACTGTTCAATATGAGATTCTTGACATACTCTCTTTAGTTTAGAGCAGGAATGGATATTTGATGGATATATTAAACAAAAGGTTACAACAAGTCAGGTACTATTACAAAAAAAAATAAACAAGCAACACTATCTTACCCCAATTGTTTAAAATTTTGAATTAATATAATGTAATTTTTATTCCAATTTGAAATGCAGGATTGACAGAATTGAAAGTAGGTGGTGAACTGGTAGTTCATGACGAAGTTGTTGTGTGAACTCAATCTCATTATTATGAATACAATACGTGTATCATTTGCTTCCACGAAATTTATGGGCTTCAGAACCTTCATCAATTGTCGATTATATCACAACTATAAAATAAATTCCAAGAAATAAATTCCACCCAGTTTCTCTACAAAACCATCGTTATAACTCATAAAACTCATCACCTGACCCTTTACACTCCATATACGTAAAGATGAAACTAGCCACAAAAGAAGGTTGCTAGAGCTAACTGTGTTTCAACTGTTTTTTTTATAACACTTCATAAATCAAGCAAACAACTCGGAATGGATTCGTATCACGAATTATATAATGTTTTGGTGGACTTGAGAATGTCACCTTGTAATTGTTTGTTCTCCTCCATCTAGTCAAGCAACGGGTTTTTGCAAGTTATACTATCAGACCTTTCAAATATTATTTTACTACTGAAATTCGGGGCAACGATGATGATATATTAAATTTTAAATTATATTTTTACTTTAAAGATTTATATGCTATGGGCCATGAATCCATGATAGCCAACTTCCTTAAACTTGAACCTGTACGTTATATTGTCTATGTTCACACAACAAACAAAACGACTCTCGTCTCTTCATATAATGCCTTAACAGCCCACAAAGCCCTGAGCCCTTTTTGCCGGTGAGGGCTTTGACATGGGATTCAAGAAGGCAGAGACGTTGTTGGAGGATTTGATTGAGAAGGCCGGAGGCTGTGCGGTGGTCGACGGTGGACTCGCCACGCAGCTAGAGAGACATGGCGCTTCCTTCAATGACTCTCTCTGGAGCGCTCTTTATCTGATCAAAAACCCTCTTCTCATCAAAAAGGTCTCTTCTTTTCGCTGCTCCTCACATTTTGATGGGTCTTTGAATTGAGATTCTTTTGCAAGATTTTGACTTGTTTAATCTTTTCGAAGGTGCACTCGGAATATCTGGAGGCTGGTGCTGATATTTTGGTTACTTCATCTTACCAGGTCTGTTGGCGTATAAAAGAAGTTTTCATGTTTTTTTTTTCCCAACAAATTTTGTTAGTTTCCCTAGAAATTTTCATGAGATCTCTCAATTTTGTTGGTGGGCAATGTATGATCCTGAAAGGGAAGAGATCAAAATCTTAACTTTTTATTGAACTAATGTATCTCTGAAACTTTTCCTGCGGTGCATTTAAGCTTTGCATCATGTAGCCTTTTTTACTTTTATGTTCATAGGCCACTCTTCCTGGATTTCTCTCCAAGGGGCTATCTACTGAAGAAGGAGAATTGTTATTAAAGAAGAGCGTTAAGTTAGCTGTTGAATCTCGTGACGAGTTCTGGGATGCTGTGAAAAGGAGTCCTGAACATACAACATATAATCGAGCTCTGGTTGCTGCTTCAATTGGAAGCTATGGTGCTTATCTTGCTGATGGGTCAGAGTACAGGTACTTTATTCGTTCTTTGAAATTATATGTTCGATCGAAAAAGTTTCGTGACCGGCGATTGGTACCGAACTGATATTGATTGTATAGAAAATGTGTTTGGTTTCAGTGGGAATTATGGACCAAATGTGAGTCTGGAAAAACTGAAGGATTTTCATCGACGTAGAATGCAAGTTCTTGTTGAAGCAGGTCCAGATTTGCTGGCATTTGAGACGATTCCTAATAAACTTGAAGCTCAGGTTCTGATTTCTACGTTTCTGTTTTGGAGTGTAACAAAGTTTTTGAGTAGGTTTTAATCTCTGAACTGAATCTGGATATGAAACTACAGGCCTGTGTTGAGTTGCTTGAAGAAGAAAATGTTAAAATCCCATCTTGGATTTGCTTCAGCTCTATGGATGGTGTCAATGCTCCTTCAGGAGAGAGTTTCATGGAATGTCTCGACACAATCAATAGAACTAACAAAGTAAACGCTGTAGGAATCAATTGTGCACCACCCCATTTCGTTGAAGGTCTCATCTGCCAATTTAAAGAGGTTAAAAAAAAAAACACTGATTCAAGCTTCTTTAAAAACACACAAACATAATTCTAATCTCTTCCTGATCTGGATTATCTGCAACAGTTGACTGAAAAGTTGATAGTTGTTTATCCAAATAGCGGTGAGGTGTGGGATGGCAGAGCTAAAAAGTGGCTGGTAAGTGCGATTTTTATTGACAAGTTTGTGGCCTTGTTCATTGAAGTTTTCTGAAATTTTCGTTGACAGCCATCGACATGTTTTGACGATGATAAGATCGAGTTGTTTGCAACAAGATGGCATGATCTTGGAGCTAGCCTTATTGGAGGTTGTTGCAGAACAACACCTTCCACTATTCAAGCCATGTCGAAAATCCTGAAAGGAAAATCTTCCAACAAGCCTGGAAACTTTTCACCTGTTGACAGATAGATACCTACCTGTTTTTCCTACCGTTTTTACTGATAACTAATCTGAAATGTACACATCATTCATATAATCATATTGCATTAAAGTTTATTCAATCGAACTCAGAATCGAGCTATTTATAGTCAAGCATTACAAATGAAGTCAACAAAAGGGATGGTTTGGTTAGCTAGACTGGCAGAGGATTAACGTCGTTCGTTTCAAAGTTGGTCTACTCGAAGTACTCTCCTTGTCCTTGTCTCATTTTAAGGGACAAGATTTTCTGTGCAATATTATCCTATTTTATTCTGTTTCATGAAATTTTAATCATTTATTTTGCAAGACTTACGCGGGATTCATACGAGATTTATATGGGACTTATATAAATAAATGATTGAAATTTATTGGACACATTAACACAGAAATCTAGATTTCATTTTAGGAGTTATCAGTCCATGTACGTTAGTCCTTCAGCCCAATTCATGTGTCTCAATCACTTTGAGCCCTTCTGATCAACTTTTTGATGTCACTTTTTGTTGGATATTTATAAAATGATTAAACTCAATTAGCTTTATGATTAATGGTAAAAATTAAATAATTAAATCAGTTAATGATTCAAATTTGAATTTTAAATTCAAATTTAGATCAAACGTAATGGTAAAACCCATAAGTTCTTTGAGGTGATGTTTGGTCCATGAACAAATCCTTCCTTTATGAATCTAACAACAGACTCACAGAGACCCAATTTGCGCGGACTAAATAGATCATGTAGATTAGGCTTCTTATGTTCACCAGGCTCGAGCCTGAAAATGGGAAACAAACAGCCTGTTCTTTCCTCTTCATCTTCTCTTTAAATTCTATTTGAAAAAGCTTACACAATCTTTTGCCTCCTGGACATTGTCTTTCTCCATCTCAAGAAGCCAGATTGAATCTATAATTTGGACGTAACATACATGGGAAACTTTTAATCAGTTTATCTCCAGGCATTGTTCTAGTGAATGACCTGTTCCTTATTGTAGGATTCAGACATCAAAAGATAGTGAAATCACCAGACTTCTGTCTGCTATACGTATATGTATCTACACATCACTTGGCCAAGGAGCTGAAGAAAGCAAAAAATGGAGGCTCTCAAGTCAATCCTCACAGCAACCCTCTTCTGCTATGTCTTTGTAATGGCTGTGGTGGGAGACTGGGACTCGCAGACTCTTTTCTATGATTGGACTGTTTCTATGTCTCAGCGTCAGGTTCTCGGTGTCAAGAAGCAGGTTGTTGGAAATTCAGATACGTCATTTACGTTTTTTTTCAGGATTTGTTGACGACATGTTATTGTTGTTGTTTCACATCAGGTGATTCTTGTCAATAATCAGTTCCCAGGACCAATTCTGAACGCAACAACTAACGATATTGTTAATATAAACATCCACAACAACCTGACAGACCCTTTCCTGCTGACATGGTACGAACCAGGGAGTTAAACCTTCGAACTCAGATTCAATGACGTGAGATTTTGTAATCACGGTTCAGTTTGTGCGTAGGAATGGAGTGCAGCTGAGGAGAAACTCATGGCAAGATGGTGTTCAAGGGACGAACTGCCCAATAATGCCGGGCCAAAGCTGGACATACAGTTTTGAGATAAAAGATCAGATTGGAAGTTTCTTCTACTTCCCGTCTATTCTACTGCATAAAGCAGCTGGTGGGTACGGCGCTATAAGAGTGAACAATCGAACTGCAGTTCCACTCCCATTCCCAACACCGGATGGAGATTTCGATGTACTCATTGGAGATTGGTTCAACTCTGACTATAAGGTATAGTCTATTGATTTATCACAAGTATGCATAATTTTTCTTATGTTTCTGCTCCCAAAATGATTGGAAGTGCACTTCTGAAATGTGTTACGTATATATTTGTATACATCTGCCCTGTAACTTTTGTTTCTCAACAGTATTTGAGATCTTTACTTGACGAAGGGGACAATTTGCCAGCACCTGACGGAATTCTCATAAACGGACTCGGTCCTTATCAATCTGTTTTTCGATTTGAGACAGGTCAGTTGGAATCGTTTTTCTGCAGAGAACTTCTTATATAATCTCTTTGTGACAGGATTTTGTGGATACATAGACAAGCCAAATCCTGCCTATACTTGGATTTTCATTGCAGGGGCTACGTACAGGCTGAGAATTTCCAATGTGGGTTTGAAAACATCACTGAACTTCAGAATTCAGGATCATTTGCTGCTGTTGGTGGAGACTGAAGGTTCATACACTCGTAAACAATACTTAAGTAGTTTGGACGTTCACGTTGGTCAGTCTTATTCAGTTCTAGTCACAGCTAAGAATCAGAGCGGAGACAAATCCTTCTACATGGTTGCAAGTTCTCGCTTCACTTCCAAAGAGCTTTTTGGTATTGGTATCGTCAGGTATCCAGATTCTAAAAGCAATCCCTCTGGTTCTCTTCCATCAGGACCACCCCTATATGATTATATTTACTCCATTACTCAAGCTCGAACCATCAGGTTTGCAGTTTTTTTTTTTTTTCTTTTCTGACTGTAATCCTAACTGAGAACGAGATTATGTATCAAATGGTAAAGAATCCTAAACATTTTTGTTTCATCAGGTGGGATCTGGCAGTAGGAGCTGCTAGGGTGGATCCACAAGGTTCATATAGTTATGGTAGTATCAAGGAATCGGGTACTCTAATCCTTCAAAGTGGTGTTATGTTCGATGGGAATCGAGTCAGGTACACGATCAATGGGATGTCTTACGTGAATCCAGACACACCTCTGAGCTTGGCAGATCTGTTGCATGTCAAAAATGTGTATCAGACAGGACTAATTCCTGAGAAACCAATCGGCAACTTGGTCCCAGGATTGGGAACTCCTGTAATTGATGTTATTCACCGCAGTTTTTATCATATAGTTTTCGAAAATCCTCTTTCGAAATTGCAAACATGGCACCTTGATGGCTACAACCTTTTTGTTGTGGGGTAAGTGTTCCTTTTTTCCAATGTTATGCTCAATTTTATCGGGAAATTTTCAGGCATTGATAAAAAAGTCTAAGCTTAAACTTAGCCCGGTTTGACCTGGATATACCCAAATTTAGACTGAATCTTGATTTTTGACCTGATCAAGATTCATAAATTTGGTCGGGTCTGAATCTGATCCATTGCCATCCCTGGCTCTGATGACCTTAATACTGTTGCAGCATGGGATTTGGGAAATGGGAGGAGAGCAGCAGAAAGACGTATAACTTGATCGATGCAGTTCCTCGTTCAACAGTTCAGGTTTTATTTTCTTGCATAAAACTTGAAACATAGCTTATTATGGTTTTAAAAAAACCTGACATGACATGAAGCCTATGTCCTGTTTCTTCGATGGTGAGCGCAGGTATGTCCATACTGTTGGACAGCAACTTTGGTGATGTTGGACAATCCAGGAATCTGGAATCTGAGATCGCAAGATGCAGAATCCTGGTATCTTGGACAAGAGCTATACATAAGAGTCAAAGATTTTAGTGTAGATAAGCCTAACCCGTCTGTCCCTGGTAAAGACGAAGCTCTTCCTCCTCCAGCAAATGTTATCCTATGCGGGAGGGCTTACTTGGAAAATGAAGCTCCGTCTCATGGAAAAGTGGAGGATTAATGTTGTTGCTTCTCGTAGTTCCATGTAAGAATGGCCACCATAAACATGGCATTGTGAAAAGAATCCGTGAGCATGTTAAAGGATACCAATTCTGATTAACTAATTAAAAGTTATTGCTGTTTTAAGTTAATCTTAAGTTCAAGTTTCGAAAATTTAATCCGACTTAAATATAATCCGATTCATTATTATCACTAATTTAGAATGACGATTGAAATTATTGGCATGTTCCTAAAACCACATCGTTAGTGGACGAAGAGTGAGGTCAACGTTGTGAATACAAATAGATGGACAGAGGATAAAGTAAAAGTATGATCCTTCAGGCAGCAAACGGGATATGATGAGTGGTCATAGCTCGCTAATGAATTTGCGAGAGGAGTGTCCGCCCCGAAGCCTGGTTACGACAACCTGGGCACTCCAATCTTTAGCCATCTGATCCCAATCTGAAGAGGCAAAATCACAAACCCAGTTGTGAGCCTTTGTTATTTAGTGGTGCTTGATTAATTTAGGATGGGATCAATGTTCTTGAACGGGTCTTTTCGAGTCAACGTAACAAACTGGACAGATTCACTTTTCTTTCCTTAACTGGATGGATTTTGGTGTTAGGGAAGCACTAATTGAGTCAGGTACCAGCAGAGACTCGGATTGAACTCGATAAATGATTGAAAGTGATAAATCTGGTAATGGGCCATAGCCCATAGGGTATGTACATGACAATTTAATGAAAGAATATATACATCAAATTGGTCGGGAAGCGAAGTATCCTATAAAGGAATCGGTCATGGAGGGTCTTAGATGAGAGCTTCTAGATATCCATATCATCTACACTGGTAGCCTTGGGATGATGCTCTGAGTTTACTTGAGAGTTTCTGCTGCTCCTGCTCACTGCCAGCACTTTGCTTCTTCTCCTCCCAATGGCAAACTCTTCGCTTTTGCTTATGCCTGGAACTTTTCTCGTCCAATTTACCTTGTCTAACATGTCTCTATCTTCTTGAGAAAGATGGGTAATGTAGTTTTTCAAGGATGAAACGCGATGCATATTGGTGGGGAAGATTAGTCCCTTGGTCGTTGAAGATCGAGCAGGCATTGCATTGAATCCAAAATCTCGATTTCTGACTGTGTTTATTAATGTATGTAGCCAAGTGATCAGTTCGAGAATGCATTCATCAGTTTTGTCCTTATCAGCGTGATAAAGTGTCTGGAGGCGGATCAGGTTGCTAGATTTGCCAGTACTCTTGCCAAGATCATTACTGTCAGAGAAAAAACAAACGATCAGGAGTCGTTCTGATGACAAGTTCATTCTGTGGATCATCCCTACAGAGAGAGAATGTGGTTGTGTAGATCACATGTACATAGAGAAGGGACTGACCCAGTGTTTGCCCATTCTCCAACCCATCCAAATCCTTGATGTGCCCTGTTTTCAATTGTAACAGCTAGTAAGAAAGGAATATTAACAAATGAAGCACGAAACAGAACTTCATATTCAGCCTCTGGAATAGGGGTGGCAACAGGGTTCGGTATGATCCAAGCCAAAGTCAACATAGAAAAGTCCAATTTAACTTTTGAGTTGGGCCGAAGACATAAAAGATTTGAAGTTGCCCGGCCATTGTCACCGCTTATATGGAGGATAATATACATGTACAATGGAAGCGCAGGGAATATAGAGAATTAGGACACTGATTGAACCTACTTGGTTGTGTTGGTAGCAACAGGTACAAGCCAACGTAGAGTCTTCTCCATTTCAGCTTTTAATTGAGCTATGGTGAGCTGCAGAAACACATGCAGAAAGCAATTTAAGTTGCTGCATCAAGCATTAACATGACTTGAAGAAATGCAAATACCTCTTTCTTGACATCAACCCTTAGTATGCGAGAACGAAGAGCTTTCTTAACACCGGCTGGCAACCCCTGATATAAAGTGTCCCGTATATGTGGAGGAAGGGAGGTTGGCCGAGATGCCTGAAGACATTGTTTTTGTCAAGGTGAAGAATTTAAGATAGGAAAAAAAAAGCTGACTAATTTAGCGATATTATTCAATAAACTTACAATATTATCTATCTGGTTGATTACATTAGCATAGTGCAATGCAAGACCAGCAGGGCCTAACCTTTGAGGATTCTTGCTGGCCTCCTCGCCAATCAATGTAGCACCTGCAAGAGTTTATTACACTTAGAAAAGGATTTATCACTTTGAATGAACACGTTCTGAATCTGATGAGAGGTATTGTCTATAGGATTTGTCAATACGATATGAATCTTCGCTAGAAATTAAAAATGGAATTTGTACCATTATTTCCAAATGCTTCAGATATAGCTTGGTGTAGATAGGTAACAACATTGACAAGCTTCTCCATGATCTGTGGAAGATCGTGTGAGTGAAGTTATGAGATAGGATGTGAAACTGTGATGATCAATACAAAAATTCAAAACCAAGTTGCTTATTGGCATCTAGATCATCATCCCAGATGAAAGTTGCAAAGAAATCATCAGCAACAAGGGAAACAGACCAACAAGATATTTAATTGATGCATTTGGAGCTTTTTAGAAGATGCAGTGAAAGAAGAGGTTCATAGCAATGTACCTCCTCCAAATCTTTTGACCAAAGAGATTTCTTTTTCAGACTCCTAACAGCTTTTCTTTGTTCTTTTAGCTCACTTTGTAAAACAGTGAGACATTCTCCTACAATTTTGCAAAGAAAATGTTTGGTCAATAACGTACTCTGCTCTGCTGCAACTAACAGCAGTGAGGACTGAGGCAGCTACTGGACATGAAGCATGCACGCAAAGAATACCTATAAAAGCATCTGTAATACATTGAACATTGAAGTGCAGAGGAAGGCATGCTAGAGGGAATAGTGTATGAATCTTTTTGTGATTTGCAAACGTCTATCCTATGATAGATGTATGTAGTCCAATGGCTATGAACCGGGGGCCAAACCATTGCAATCGTGCGACTCACTAACAGATCAATCCTGATACAAATGCACTATCAACTTATTGTATGATAAAAACTAAACTTGAACTAAATAAATCTGAATATCAAAGACAGGCAGTCGACAGTATGCAATGGAAGACAAGGAAAGGTTAGCTAACCTTTCCGTGGAAGATTCAAGGATTCCACTTCCTGAAGTTTTTGATGATAGTCCTGTTCAAATCTGTCCAAAGCATTCAACTCATGGTATAATTCCTGTCGATGGGGTAGCAAGATTGTAGTGAGATTCAAATTGAAACGTTGAGAACTTGGAGACCATAAACAAATTTCAGCTGTAAATTTGCACACTAAACATAAAGGAATGACAACTTCCTACAAGGAAAAAGCAGAGAAAGCCAATGATATTAAGTATAAACTTCCAGCTTATAAGAAGATAAAACATACAGAAGTATGCTGGACCAGGGCTTGCAACTCTAGCATTGTAATTTCTGCCTCTCCTCTAAGTTGGTTATCAGTGGAATACTCTGCATCTAATCTGATTGCAGACATAAAACCTTTTGTCAGATAATCCCAAAGTTGTAACCTGATGACATAGCCAAAAAGACAGATGCACCTTACTTTGAAAAATATCGACCCAAATTATGCCATTGTGGATCTTTACACAAGTCTCCGAAACGAATTACTTCCCGTGTTAGGACATCAAATTCCTCTCTGAAAGGAGCCAACACCAGAAAAAGAGACATGGGAGAACAATCAGAACTAAAGATTAATCACATTACATGGATTTTGAGATCCTGTTCCTACAGATATAAGCAACAACCTTTTGTCAGCAGCAGCAACAATAAACAACTCTTTCATGTCTGTGGAAACTAGTTTCTGTACTCCTTCTGAACGTAGTATCTCATTCTTCAGCAACTGTACATTGTCTTCTGAAAGAGATTGAAACAAGCTTGCACCTTTGGCTATGGTATTGGCTACTTCAAATGCTAATATGGATATTCTATTCCGTCTGGAAGACAATCCGGTGACAAATCCGCTCTTGGCATTCAGATTGGTCATGCTACTCCCAAGAGTGTCCAAAACTTCCACTGCTTTCTCCAGGCCAGCCGTGCCAGCTTTGCCAAGAAATGAACTCTTTTGGTTGACCTACAGGTAAAACAGAAGATACAATATTTCAAGAGCGACGGACTTCTTACAGGTTCATGTTTATTAGACTGATCTTTCAGTTGTGTTAGTAATCAACCACATCCCTTACACCACTCAATTGATTCTCAGAGCGAATGAATTCCTGTAGCTGCTTTCTGATAAACCCATCAATTTTCATTACATAACGGATCTCAATTCATCGATCTAACGTTGTTGCTATGTCAACAAACATACAAATATGATGTAACACAAGTTCTACAAAGATTTACATTCAAGTCAACCAAAGAGCAGGTTATTTCTTTCAAACCAAAGAAAATCCGAAAACATAGAACCTATCGTGACCAAGACGACAATCAGTAACAAACAAACATGTTGAGGCCGTACCTTGACATCCCCTGTTTTGGCCGGCATCGAAGGCTTCAGTTCTCTTGAAAACGACAACTGAAGCTCACGGTAATTATTCCTCTGTGTCGTCGTTTGACTGAAATCAACTCCACCACCGCTCTCTTTCGACGGACCATTGCCCTTCGCTGATTTTATCTTCCCAGAAAATCCCGACGATGAATTCCTCGCTGGAACCTTCACACTTCTCTTCTTTGTCCCACCAGAACAAACCCCTCCCATTTTGCTCGTAAGAACTAAACTTTGACTTCGTCAATTAACCTACCTGACAAAATTTCCGTAAACAACCTCCATTAAACGCCGGCAAGGAAAAAAAAAAGTGTTCCCATCAAACTGCATGCGATATAACAGCTAACAAACCAGATTTTATGATGAACCCAATCCAGAAAAAGATAATGCCCAACAACTAAGATCAAGAAGCAACCGAGAAATGAAGAGAAAGAGGGTGGCTTTGATTGAAGAATGAAGATGAAGCGGAGAAGGTAGTTGGCTGAAGATCAATGGGTGAATAACAAGATAACAAGAACGCGTAATTCAGAACTGAAGTCGAAATCCCACGTTGAGATTGAAATTTTTGACTGGGTTGGTTAATGGATTGACTATTCTAAACTTCACATTTTGTTCTACACGTAGCTATGATGTTTACGCGCTCGGAAAATGATATGAAGAAGGAAAGTACGTGTCTGAAGTCATCTTGCCTGCCTTGTCTGAGTTGGTGTGTTCCTCTGACTGCCGTGGTCTCTCTCACAATTTCCATTTTACCATTTTGTCCACCTTCTTTAATAATTAAATTGTAGGTCTTTTTTAAGATGCATATATATATATATATATAACCAGTTTAAAGTTTCACAATAATCAGAATTTGATAAAGTTTGATAATATGCAATCTTATTTTTATATAATAGAGAGACTGTTTTTAGTAGATCCATATACAAATATGATAATAAAAGAGTGATGTACCTTAAAGAGTTAATAAATCAAACTGTCAAATTAAATTATTATGTAAATAAAATTTCAATTAATATATAAATAAATAAATAATAAAATATAACTTGACTTTTCAAAGAAAAAGGTTAAAACTAAAATATAACATCTCTTTATCTTAAAAAAACACTAATACTTAGATAATAAAAGAGCAATAAAGTATCAAAGACTCGACTTTGAATCATACAAAACATGAAAACTCAAAGAAATCAACATAATAAAACTCAAAAAGCATTTAACACTAAAGAATATAAATTTTAGAAAATCCAATAAATCCCAGACAACACTAAGACAGAAGAGACTGATTAATCAATAAATATATCCGAAACGAGGAGGTTGTGGATAATCTAAATTTGAATTAAATTTGACTTAAATTAATAATTAAAATAAATTATTAATTTGCTTTGTATTTAATTATTTAATTAAAGGTATATAAATATCATTTCATTAGTATGTCACACTAACTTTAAATAAAATT
>JANIHY010000002.1:1028836-1041258 GCA_027479065.1 Erythroxylum brevipes
AATTTTATAAATTTCGATACAAAATAAATTTTTTTAAAGAGATTAGATACTTTTAAATTTATTATCACTTTTTAAATATATTTTCCAATGTCTTATAAATGATTACTAGAAATAATAATGAATTATAAGTAATGCACTTTATGAATATACCACTTTTGAGTTAATTTTTTATAGTTATTTAATAGCAATAAAAATTTACTGTATTTAAATATTACTTTTTATTATTTATAATAATAATTACTGCTATTAATTACTCAAATTGGATTTTTTTTCTACTTTACACCTACTCTATAGTAAAATTTTCCTCTCTTCTTAGTAGTCTTCGTTATAAATACAGCACCCATTTACCTTACCTTCCATCTACCCCAAACCTATCTCTGAAAGTTATAAGGTCAAGACTTGCAGCAATGGCCCTCTTGAAAGCCCTACCATTTCTTCTCCTAGTCCTCCATCTCGTTGAATCTAATCAAATGGTAAAGCATCCATTTCCAAGCTAGAAACATCACAAAGAAGCACCATCACATGTCATGGTGTTGTTCTGATCCTGTTTTTGTGTTTCAGGTGATCAAAACCGTCCTGGAAACTCCTTCTCCTTCTCCTCTTTCACAGAACATAGGTATGTGACGTGAAACAGTACATAACCCTTCAGTGACTTCTTCTTCTTCTTCGTCGGTATCTTTACTGAAGCTTTTGGGTGCTGGTTTTTATATCAGATTGCGACGCAGCTTGTGATGCGAGGTGTCAATTGTCGTCGAGACCAAATCTGTGCAAGCGAGCCTGTGGGACGTGTTGTGCTCGTTGTGACTGTGTTCCTCCGGGAACTTCTGGGAACTACGATGCTTGCCCTTGCTACGCCAACATGACGACTCATGGTGGTAGGCACAAGTGTCCCTGAACTGAAGAAAGAAATTAACCTGTACTCTTTAATCGCACCAGTGTCCCTGAAGCATCTTAGCTTCTAATGCTTACCGGAATTGGATTATAAAGAGAACAGATTATAAATAAGAGAAGATTTAATGTAAAATCTCACAAATTTAAAAATTAAAATTTGAATGTATTATCATTGGAAACGTAAATCGTTCTTTCACATTTAGCTCGTGAGACATGGTAATTAAATGCGTCTAGCATTCATTTATTATTAAGTATCGTGTCATTGTCGTATTGGTCAGCAGAAAAATGGGCTTTTGGATCGGACTTCCTGTGGGATGGGAACACATCTCCAACCAAATTGGGCCTGAAAATTACTGTTTAAAAGCATTCAAAATAATAAGAGAGCCCAACCCGATTTGAACAATCCAAACTTGAATCAAATTTAGATTAATTATGTCTTGAGTCGGATTTGTACTCAGAGAGGCTAGAGTACCTATTTGAGTTAAGGTATTTTAATCCTGTGTCGTATAATGTTGTCAATACATTTGTGTGAATTTTATATAAATATATGGATAAAATTTAATAGAACATGGTAAAAACTAGTTAATTAAAATAGAAAATTTGTCCTGATATCTGAGAGAATTGCAGACCGTGTGAGTAGTCCACACAAAATAATATTATTTTAAATGATTTGATCTCATTCAAATTTGAACTGAGATTTAACTTAATTAAGCTGAGCAATTAGAAATTTATATGAATTAAGTTTGAATCAAACTTAAAATTTGAAAATTAGATCGAACTCTAATCAACATGTCATAAATGATATGATTCTTATTTTAACATATTCTCATCTTAATTAAACTGTTTAGATCGAGCTGTTTTAATTTATGAATTTAAAGTTAAAATAATATCATTTTAAAATGTTAAATTTAGGCTATACAACTCAACTCTAATATAAAACAATCACCTATTTGAAAGATGAATTCCACCTAATCCAAACTCCTTGCTATCCTAAAAAGACAAGGACGCTTATCTAGAGCGTGTAGGGACAGGTTAAGTTCAAGAATAGAGAACATTTAATATAGCAAGAGGACATGCTGAAGATATTGGAGTCTTTGCTTCGAGTTCAATATTGTGTTAGCATCCCCACTGCATCTAATCATGAGAAGTAAGAAGGAAGAAAAAAGAATAAAAAAGATAAAATCTTAATTGTACTCAACTTTATAATTTATAATTAACATACAATTATCACTTCAATTATCATATTTCAATTAAGCCTTTCTAATATTTTTATAACAAAAAATTAGTAATTCATATTTTTTAGCCTATACTATTTAAAAATTTAAATATATGTAATTATTTATAAAGTATATTTCGCATAGATTACTTTAGCAAGCCAACAATATAATTAAATAGTGGGTTCAATTTTATTTATAAATAAAGTGTAGAATATGTCTCTAGGGGTGGTCAAGTTGGTGGACTAGGAGATATAAGACCAAAAGGTCTTTTGTTTGAATTCTCCTATGTACGCTTTTTCGATAGAGTCTGTCGCATAAGACTTGCCTAGTGTGAAGTACCTAGTTGACATCATTTACAATATATTGTATCAATTCGAAAATTTATCCAGTGTGCATTCAAAAGATAGCGGCTGTCGGTTCCTCTGTTTAAAAAAAATTAGAATTATTAGTTTAAGAAATTTTAGAAAAAATTTATAATCTTCAAAACTTTTGAAAAAATTATTTATATTTTTAAGCTTTTTAGAAAATCTCATTTTCTTAAAATTAAACCAAATCGATTAGATCTAATTAAAATAATAATTTATTATAATTAAAATAATAATTTATTATAATTATCTTAAATTATTCTTTTAAGTCAAATCTAATTAGTTTGGTACTATTTAAGAGCTTAGTTTTGTTTGATATTTGATTAGTCTAAATCTTATGTTAATATTATGTATGTTTTTCCTATTTTTAACCTTTTTAAAATTAAAAATTTCAAAATTGATTGTGAATTTTATTATAAATAATGGATAAAAAAGATATAAATTACTTTTATAATTTAACATAATTTTATAAAATAACCCTTTATTTATAATAATTTTGATGTTCAATTCTAATTTTTTAAATTAAAGATAGAAATAATAGAGTTGAATCATCGTTATCACATCCAGTACAAAGTCCTGCAATAAAGTGGAGCCTGGAAAAGTTTGATAATACGCAACATTATCCCTATATGGTAGAAAGATTGTTTTCAATAAACCCACATGCAGATTAGATAATAAAATAATAATATAGGTTAAAGAGTAGTAAATAAAATTACAATAAATACATAAATAAATAAAATAAAATATAATCAAAGGATACAGTTGATATTTTGTTTATATTTGCTAGTACATGACAAGTTGTAAAGTCCGACTCTTCTTTTCTCTAGTCAAGCGAGGAGTCCTCGTTTACAAACGCTAGATGCATGACAAACGCTACGATCTTAGACAGTGACAATCTCACGCACTCTTTCCTCATACACCTGTCTTGAAAATTCAAATTATAAGTTCCAAAACCTTGCCAAGGACTTACAACTAAAAAAGACATAAAGGACATTGGATTGAATTTTTTACACATTAATTACATAACTTGAGCCTTAAAATAAACATCTCCTAATAACTAAGTCAACTATATTGATGAACTATAAAGTGTGTTTTTTACCCTTATTCGCTTACGTCCCACTTTACTATTTCTAGTCATCGAATCATCTTACGATTTAATCCATCTTTATAAATAACTCTAAATCCATCTTTATAAATAACTCGGATTTGATACGAATTGGATCGAATTAATACGGAATCATAGTTATTTAATCCATTCATTTAGGATTAAACAAGCTTCTTAATTCCACCCAAAATATGATTAACTCGAGTTTAATTTGTCACTTGGGGTCTGGACGGATCAAATCTGCCATCGCTGGTCAGATAACGAGCTCCAACCGCTTTTCGATGTCTTTATTCTGCAGAGAGTCATGCATTGCTCATGATGGGTGCCACTTCCAGTTGCAGAGGATCAAATCATCATTCACACCCATAATCGCCACTTTCTCTCCAATTAATCGCCGAGTTCAACTCTGTCTTTCCTCGTGAGAGGAGTGCGGCCTTTTTTGGAAGCTCACGTCGCGCATTGTTTAAAGTTCGTTCGTTCTCAGAGAAATCATACGCAGCATTCCGTTTTGTGTACATTTGTTATAGCGCGTCCTTTGCACTTCCGCCAGTCTCTCCATCTAATCGGTGGCGCGTGCAACCACCCGCTAGCAAAAGCTAGTGAACGCGGCTGTTGGGAATAAAATATCTTTATATTTGATGGCAGAAAACATCAGTCTATTTTCTCTTCAAAAGCGTACGACGGTAATTCCATGCGCCACGTGGCGAACACAAGGGAGATTTAAAACCGTGGCCGTTGATGTTAAGAAGGAGAGAGCCAACGGCTGAAAGATGCTGACGAGAAGTGTGGGCCTAGTCACACGTGGCTGACACGTGTGAGTTCCTAAATTTGAGAAAATCCGACGGCTGGGAACCGCCGATCAGGCAAGGGAATGACGTGAAAACTGAGAGTTAGTGGCGTCTATAGACTATGCATAAAATGAAGGTGGCCGTTTTCTGATGCATTAAAGCTTCTTGTTTATGGTGTGAGAAGCTTCGGAATTTGCGTCTTTTGGGGGTTTGTGAGCTTGAAGGAGACAATGGAAGTGAGAAAAAAAGCGAGGCTTCGAAGGGTTTTTCATGGGTGAAATAGAAAACGCAGAAAGAAGGGAGAGCTTAGCTTTTCTTTTCTTTTATTTTGGTGTCCTTCACAGTTCATACACACACAGAGTGTATCTTTGTATCTCTTTTTGTCTTCTCTCTTTTACACGCTTTTTTTTGAAGAACTTGATTCTCTAAACACAGCAAATGAATTGCTTTCTCTTCTTCTACGTGTCTTTGCTTTTTGATCTCTTCTCACTTTTCGCCTTCTGCTTCTTCAGAACATAGAAGTAGAGATCTTTCCGTAACTTTTAAGTGCAAAAGAGAAAGAAATGGGGAGAAGCAGAGAGTTGTCTGGGAAATAAGTTGATAACTAAGATGGGTTTTGGGTTTTAAACGCTTATGCATTTCGCTACTAACTTAGCCATAAATTTTTTTCCTGTACGTATCTCTCTCAATGTTGATTCTGTTTGGGTTGGTTTCTTGAGCTTTTCGAAGAGATAAAGTAGTAGTAATTCAGAGACACTGGTTTTTTCTTTTTTTCTGAGGAAAGAGTGGGAAAAAAAAAAGATCTGGGTTCGGCTTATTTGGATCGATTTTCTAGGCCTAAGAAGGCGCTTTCAAGAAGCAGATGCTGCAGGTGAAGCGTTATGATTAAGATGATAGAAACAGACAAAAGTAGCGATGTGAGGCGTGGAGCGAGTCGGTTCTCGCGACAGACTAAGCAATCTGGAACCAAGCTCCTTAATGGTGAATTTACTTCACTCTCCTTTTCATGTATATATATTCTGGTCCCCTAATTTCGCTGCTCATAACCGAAACTAAAGAATATGTACGCAAAAAATCCCATCTTGTCGTTATCTGTATATTCCTCATCGGCTTTGTTGATAAGAGTTTTCTTCTCACCGTTTGCTAGTTTTTGCTGTTATCGTTGTCGTTGTTCATTGTTTGCTCTTTGTTTTTCGTTTCAAAAAGGTTTGACTGGTAGTGGCTGTGACGTTGCGTCTTCGAAGAAGTCGAAGAAGCAGAAACGCAAGAGATTGATTGGAGTTAGTAGAGCCAGTTCGAGCTACGACGAGAATTGCGAAATGGGTCAAGACGAAGAGATTCCTCCGCAAGCTCCATCTACGAGTAGAGTTGGTACCAACAAGCGGTTTAAGCTACCCAGAAAGGTTTAAGCACTGTTCCTTATTTTGTTACGGCTTTTTCCAAAAAGTTTGAATCCAACTTCTTCCAATTTGCATTTTGCAGCAGTTTCTTGATGACTGCAATGGCGTTGATCATCCCTCTGTTCCTCGTAAACTGCGTTCAGGTCTGTGATTTGCTGGAAATGGAAGTACTGTCACTTCTCTCTCCAGTCTGCTCACTTTACTTTTGCTGTTTCTTCCCATTTTACTTTCGATGTTTTAGCTTCTCTGTTTTGGTTAATTACAGAGGTCTCTGGTTTTCAGATTGAGGGTTGTACGATAGTTGGATCTTTCTGTGAAGTTTCGTGGTTTTTGTTTTTTCTTGCTAAGTATTTTGATTGCAACTGAAGCAAAACTGAAAGCTTTTTGCTTTTTGCTTTTTTTCTCTTTTTGTGGACTCAAGATTCTTTTTGTTTCCTTTTCAGTTCCAATTCATATCTTTATGTTGCTGCAGCTTTTGTGCCCTCGTTGATACTTTCGAAATGAGTTAATTTTCTTTCATATCTTCTCATCTTTTGTAATTTTTAATCTCAGGAGATACTTAAACTTTCTAATGAATCATAAAGATGGGTTCTTTTCCTTTTTATTTTATTTTCATATGATGTTAGATATTAAAAAAATACCAAAGTTGGTTTTTTTGGTTTATGGTTTGCATTTGTTCTTGGAGTTATATTTGTACTAAATTTTATAGCCAAGAAGAAACGAGCTAGGGAATCTATCTTGCCACCTTTTCATGGTTCAAAGAAGCTCAACCAAACCAATGGTAGACTGGAGAGGGATGGTGTAAAGAAATGGAAAGTGAACATGGTTAGTCAGATAACTTTAGATACTAAATTTAGTGTCTTTTATCTTTTTCTCTGTTATATTGGGAATTCACGGTTGGCGACTTTTCGAGTGCGTACTGAGTAAATTCAATTTTCATTCTTTATCAATGGAGCATTTTGATTTTACCTAAAGATAGAATTGCTTTTATAGAAATAACTGAGTCCTAGTGTTGTACACTGAACAGAGTGTTTGTGGGCCAATTACCAAAGATGAGGAAGAAGTGGTGGAGACCTTGTATGCGTTGGCTGGAATGTTCCCAGACAATGGACCCAGCATTAGGAGTGAACAGGAAGATTCCTCATTGCATGAGTTGCATTCTGCTTTGCCAGAGGCTAGTGAGAACATTCCAGCATTGGAAGGTACTGTGAAATTTCTGTAATTTTGACCAAATCCCTTCCGTTGAATGCGTTACAGACGTAATGGTTTTTAGATTCAATGGTTGTAAGCAAAGAATTCAACGTGGATCGCATGTTGAGAGGTGACGACTCTGGAGATCCCAATCCCGATCCCGGTGGAGAAGAAGTGCTGGAGGTAGTTGTCAATAAGGAATCCAGCGTTCAAGAACCGCCTAACCAGCCCAAAAGTGAAGCACTTTTGACCGAATTAGACAGTTCGGTTGGTTGTTCGAAGTGTGAGGAAGGCATGTCAGTTTGCGACCCGGTTGACTTCAGCATTTCGCATCTGCCTAACCAGGATACTTGGTATGCTTTTACCGTTTTAGGAGATTCATGATGATGGTTTAAGTTCCTACCTTTTCCTGCATTGTTATGTAATCATTTTGCATCATAATGTAGCACAATTAAGCAATCCGCAGACCTGGAGATTCTACTACCTATTTCAAAGCTAGAGACTGCACTGGGGCTGGTGAGACAATTTTCCCAATCTAGGCCTATTGTTTGTATTTACAGATATTGCAGTTTTTAACTCCATTTCCTTTTTTTTGGGGACCCTTTTAGACCATAGAGAAACAACCAGATCAACAAATTAAAACTGAGGAATCCGATAGGAAAGGTAAATCGCTTATTGCATACTACTCTGACTTCGATCATAGCACTGCTTAATCAAGTATATAGTGGTATAACATTACTGACTACCTGATAATCACTACCTGAAGGTCCGGTATTGTGGTCAGGCTTGTCTTCAACAGTGTCGAGTGGTCCGAGGAGTTGTGGTCCTTCGTCACAGTAATTTTCATTCTTTCTTTTGATTCGCTAGTTTTCTAATCTTCCTTTTTTTCTCCATTCATCAAGCATTTCTATTTTCCCAGGTCCTCCTTTGCAAAAATTCCATTATGGTTGGATACTGCTATCTGCTCCACCAGACCTCGTTCATCACAAAATTTTTCTTCACCAGGGAAGGTAGTTACGAGTAGCCTAATTATCATTTTCTTTACCGTTTAGTCTTCAGTTACCTATATGTTAGTTTAGTGTTTACTTCTTCAAGCATCCCATTTACCTGTCTGAATCTTGTAGGTTCAGCTCAAAACTGATAGGGCGTCATGGAGAAGGTGTGCAACTCATTGCCATATAAGTCGGTTTATCAAGTTTCTACAGATGTCGGAGAGAAAGGATGACTTGGAATCGCACTCCCGGCAGTTCAGACAACATAATGTTTTAAACCAAGGCATACTTCATCATCATCATGACTTAAACAGCATGAGAAATACACCAAATGGAGCTGCTGAGATCACTGAGAATAACCTTACTGAAGCTAGAACTGGCATTCTTCAATCCCTTAGAATTTGCAAACATCAGCCACAGGCTTCTCAGGCATCAGGGGCATACAATTCTCAGAAGCAGGTACTTTGCGTTCAGTTTCAATGGCTTTTAACTATGCGATCTGCACTCTAACCGGTTTTTGCTATTTTTCTTTCCAGAGTTTCAATTTCTTGTCATTGTCAGCTGGTGGTACCGGTGCAGAAGCTAATAATACTTTTAGTAGGGCTATGAAGGGTTCAGAACCATTGACACAACTCCAATATCCTTACATGCACGTGCAGGTGCGACATCCCCCGAATTTACCTCCATTCTCCGTGTCTCAACACTCCACTCCTTATCCTGATCAACATTCAGCTGCAGCTGTGAAACAGGTCTTGCTCTTGCAATCGACCGTTAGAAGAGTTTGTTTCAACGTTTCATTTATTAGCCCATTCACTGAATTAGAATAATGTCTTTTCTGTTTTCCTGAACTAGGGAGCAGTCATCAAGGTAGTTTAACATGACAAGCATTTACTGTTTAACTGCCATCCACTTTCATGAACTTGGAACTTGCACCAACCTCTGTTAGTAGGCTCCCTGCTCCTTGTTAGACTGCCCTGTAAGTAGGGGTGGCAATTTTAAATTCTGAAGCCTTTTTCGGATTCAGGCTGGACCAAATGGTTCCAAGTTCGAACTTGTTCAGACTTTGGGCTAAACATACCGGGTTTGGGAAGGGTCTCCCAACTTGAAACTCAAATTTTTTTAATTTAAACCTGAATCCAATCCCAAATCTCGTTCCTGGACTTTTTGTCATCTCTGCTTGTAAGTTTATCATATAAACAATTGGATTGATTGATTGTAGGCCCAACTGAAGCTACCTACTTATCTTGAAAACTCATTCTATGGTCCTCATGCAACCACTGTGCCCTTGGCAAAGCAGCAGTTACAGCATCATCATCAACAGCAACACAAGAAACAGCTTTGGGCCACCCAGTTGTCTGCTCAATACAGAAATGTTGGAACTTATACGGGCATGGCTCAGTTTCCGAGTTGGCAAAGGAGCCAGGAGTTGCATTCGACAGCACAACATGCACAATTCATTATATCACCTTCTCCTTCACCACCAGTCGAAGTATTAAGTTCCAAGTACCATAACATCTCTCAACAACATCATCTTATGACCTTTCCTTCGTCATTACCTCATGCAAGGATCAAAAAGCAAGGTCACCATCTTTCTTCTGTTTATGAAGAAACTGGAGGTGGGTTTCGATCCAGTGGACTGCTACCGCTGCAGTTACTCTAATCAGCATCTACGGTAACAGGTTTGGATCAAAAGCCGAAACATTTCCTCGTTGCAGAGCATGATCAAGCAGGAAATAAACCACTAGGGTAAAAATCGAGACGTAAAGAGACTAGTCACTGGAAGTGAGCTGCTAGGCAATGCTCCTTGGTGATCTGTTCTACATCCTGCATAGAATATCTCAATCTTCTTTTAAATGAACATAGTGCTGTTATATTTTTTATACTGACATATGAAGTTTAAGTGAATACTAAAGAAAATTGAATTCGCCCATGTTACGATCAACTTTCCACGAGAATCACATTCGAGTCGTTTTCAGCTTGATGAGGCCATGTTAGGAGTATATTTTCGAGTGGTAATTGTTTACTACTAGAAGAAAGGTTTCACAACCAGCTCAAAGATCTTCAATCTTCCTGAATTGTACATTACGAATATAGATGGATCAACAATTAACATGGAAATGAAAAGAAAAAGCAGATGTTTTTCTGGCACAACAGTGAACTGGCAAAAACAGGGCATAAAGACCAAAAAATGTAATAATCCATATAGTCACTCTTAAAACAAATATAAGCCTACTCTAGTTTCTCCAACTCTCCCAGTCTCTCTATGATGGCCTGCATGCAAACAAGAATATAAGTAAGCATTAGAAGCACATTCCAAAACGTTGAAGTGTTTGAACCCGGAATGGCACAGTTGGGGAATGAAATAGAGGGTGAAAGAGCAGCGGCCATAGAATGTTATAAGCACATATTTCTTCAATTTCTAACACAAAGGGTAACGTTAGTAAGACGTGATTCTATTGATCATCTATAGCTGATATGAACACAAGGATGCCAAATGATACTCACCCTCTTGCTAGTCTCTTGAAGCTCCCCAGCAAGAATGAATTCATCAAGAATCAAATAAACCTGAGGAAAGAGACTTGAAGATTTTAAAAAGCAATGATGGCATAACAAAAGCATTTGCTCACAAGGGCAAAGATAGCAATTACTAAAGCATGCAAGCTTATAAGAATGTTACTACTACGTGCAATTGAATTAGAAAACTTCATTCAAAGGAACCATTAGAATGAAGCAAAGCTGAATTGCGGAATATCCACCTCTCCAGTATTTCCCATCTTGGAAACAAGTTTACTCAACTATAATTAGCTAAAAGCCTAAAACAATAGTTGAAACGGTCAAAAATTTTTATGCACAAGGATCAGTGCCACTAGAAGTCTTATGCCAAAGATTTAGGAACCAAATACAAATTAAGGATCTCTTAACTAGTCAAGTGAGTATCAATATCATATGATAGAAGGAGGAAGAATAAAGCATTGAATTAATAAGCAAACTAAGCGAATTTGAAGAAGAAAAAGTAGACAAACCTTGTGAAAATTAAATACAAGATCTAGCTCACAAACATTGCTGAAGAAATGATCCAATATCTCCACAAACAAATGGATGCACTCTAAGTAAGCCAATTCATTGTCCGTAATGTCCACGCACAATGAGAAGAATAAGCCAGCATAACGTCTGTAGATAATCTTGTATGTGCGAAACTACAAGAAGAATATTTACAAGGTTCTTAACACATCATTCTTCAAAGAACCGAACATTTTTTATGATAACGATTGCACAACTCCAATTTCGAACGGATCAATAATATCAATCAAAGGGCTTGAATCATTTAACGTAATTAACCGAAACAATCGGGGAATAAGAAACAACCTCAACGAAATTTGTGAACTTGGCGTCTCTATTAACCACCAAACGATGAACCTATACAAGAAAAAGCACTAACATCAATATAAAAAACATTTTAAATTGAGAAGAAAAGAGGGGAAAAATGGGAAATTTTCGTTTACGTCGTGTTCGACTTTGTGCTTCTCGGAATCTTCGAGCGGAACGTAGTATTTGGCAAGACGAGTCTTGCCTTGCCTGTTTTGAAGAAGTATGAACCGGATCTGCAAAGTTCATAGATATCACCACAAAATCTAAATCAAAATTCCCGAGTAATTCGCTAAAAGCAATTCTAAGCCCTACCATTCTCTGCTTTATCGATAGATCAAAAACAAAGGGCTAACCCACAGAGAAGAGGGATTAGGGATTGTATAAATGAATTTTCCAGATTTTAACTGTTCTTCATTGTACAAGTTTGGAGATTTCGAATGGAAATGTCATAAGTGGGAAAGGTCAAAAGCTCGCGATTATTGGCGAGTGTTTTGACAATCTGAGTTCTAGACCATTTATTTGTCTGACTAGTCAAGTTGAGATTGATCTGACTTTTAATCTACGGCTGTGGTGACTTGTATACCCGTTTGAGTTCGTATCTGCGATGCATCCGAGTGGAGGAACTTCCCACTTAATTGTTTCCGTTTGGGGCCTTGGCCTTGGGAGCAATTTTCCTTTTAAAGTGCGATTTACAAGAAACTCCACCATTCTATCTATTTTTGATAAATATCCCTTCCTTTGTGATTTTACTAAATAATAAGTATAAATTAATTTTATTAATTAATTTAATATAGTCATAAATTACTACTATCAGTGATAACAAAACAACAATAACAACGTCAATTTAGTAAAAATTTCACTTAAACTCAAATTTAAAAAAATCTAATAATACTCAGGTCTAAAAAATCAAATAATATATAACCTTACTTTTAATATTTATAACAAAATATTTTGAAATTTGTAATTCATTAGACTTAGCCTCTGTTTGTTTGGATTTATACTAGTAGAACTTTTGTCAGTATAATTTTTTTTCTGTAGATCTTTTTGTAAAAAAACTTTTCTAAAAAATCAGTTGATTGATTAGTTGTCATTTAAAAAAAGAGT
>JANIHY010000002.1:1134430-1145130 GCA_027479065.1 Erythroxylum brevipes
ATTTTTGGATATTGTGAAAATTATGTATAAAACATAAAGATAAAAAGGATTAAAAATAGATTTACTAATTGATATGAAAAATCTACCAAAAAAATTAGTTTTTTATAAGTTTTAAATTTGAAGTTCTTAAAAAGTTATATTTTAGCTGCCGAAAAAGTTATTTATAAAAAAAATATTTTTTATTTCACAACGAAATATTCATTTTTCTTTTAAAAGGCTTTTGTGTGAAAGAAAGTACTTATTGACCTCTCAGCTTATTCAAACAGACATTTAATTTTCATATTATACAGTACTGTTCGCAGTCTACAACATTTTAACTTTGGCACATGCAGAGTGTTTGGTTTTATATTATTGTTAGTGAATATATAAAACCAATTAAATTGACCTCACACAATATCTTAAACTATTGTGATGAAATGATTACTTAAAATAATATCAGAACCTTTGTGACCAGGTAGTCATGAGTACAAATCCTACTACCCATCTATTATTCAATATAAAGTAGAGTGAGTTTGTGCAATTTTTAAGCCTAATGGACTTTCACTTGAAGAAATGTATTAATAAATATATAAAGCCAATTAAGTTAATTTTACATAACAGTTTAAGCTATTACAGTGAAACGATCAACTAACCATTGTTATAAGATCCTGTCAAAAATATTTGAGAAAGACATTTCCAGACGGAGAAAATCAGAAAGGTTTTGATCTTTTATACTGAATTCGCAGATAGGGTTGACAGTAAGCAGAGTCTAAATTTGTACAACGTCAAGCCTAATTATCTTTTACTTTTTGGGTTAAAATTTGGATTTAAGCTGGTTTAAACAGGTTCGGATTGGGTTGGGCGTTTAACTTTAAACCGATTCCGGACCTTTTTGCCAAGTCTATTTGCAGAATACCATTTTGCAGACAAATGAAAAGCAAATGGGTAACTTGGAGTTTCTTCAATGTCTGTCTTACCACAAGAGCTGCATATTAAATATTGTCATAACTTGCATCAGGTCAGAATTGGAAGTTGCTTGCATTTCAATCTTGGGGTTTCAATCAAAACAGATCTGCCAGAAGTTCTTTCGATATGCCTGAAACTGGAAATAAATAGAAACATTCCTCACAATCATAATAGATTCAGAAATATTTCTCCTTTGTAATCACATTTGCCTGTAGAACTAGGCTTGGAGACCACGTTTAATAGAATGTTTGCCAGGACCTGATGTTGCCCTCTCAGAGTTTTTCACTTACTAAACTGAGAAACTCAGAAGTTAAACTTCACAGGCTACTGGTTTTTAATGCAATGAAGAAGTGAAGTGCAGTTAAAACTGTCACATACACGTTTACATTGAATATGAGTTGCAGGAGTAGGGAACTATGTTCTGTTCGATTCAGGAAATTACAGAAACCCAACATAAAACTAACAAATGCCATTTACAGTCAATAGTTACAAAAGTTACCAGTGGCTCAACTCATGATTTCATAAGCATGAAATGATGAAACATAAGCAAGCAAAGTCAACAAACGTAAGCTGATACCAGTTATCATAAAACATATGGCCTTGGTGCTTCCGCTTGTATACTGCTAGGGCCTTGTTCAATCGAAATGCAGTTTACGTCCAAGTATTTTTTGTTCTCAATAAGAATTCTTGACCCCTCCTTTCGAGGAAAAGAACCGGCTGAATCCTCTTGAATGCTTCTCAGGTGTTGGAGTAGAAGAGGTTGAAGACGAACTGGACTTTGAAGACCTGTTCTTTGGATGCTTTGAATTGGAAGGTGACGTCAAGAGGTTAGTTTCTGTATCAGATGGACTACATTGGCTGTTGTACAAATCCACAGGTGACTCGGCACCAGTTCCATGGAGATTGGCAGAAGTAGCAGTATCTATCTCAACCTGATCAAACTCTTGCAAATTTATGCCGGTAGACGTAGGTTCATCTTCGCCCCTTTGGATCCTCTCACTCTGTGGAGATTCCATGAACTCTGTTTGAGGGCGCAAAGCTTTCAACTGCCTTCCAAGGAGAAATATGGTTTCTTGGCACTCTGCCAACTTTTCTGCTGCAGCTGTCAATTCTTTCTCCTGGAATGAAAAGAATTCCCCCATTAAATTTTACATCCCCAAGTCTACCCAGAAAAATAGCAAGCAACATTGCAAGTAATAATGTCATAAAGATAAATATCTTGAAGATCTAGACAAAAGTATAAGCAAGAGAACTCCCAATCATTTAAAGACGTATGTATTGTGGAATAATAATGATCTATTTTTAATGTGGAGTAACAAACATAGAACTACATGCAACTTCATCACAGATGTACATGAAGCAGTAGATTGACCTTTTAGTATATAACTCAATATTGATAAATCATCCATATAGGCAAGTCTCTTCATATCAAAAACATCAAAATACAAAATATCTATTGTTTGGAACAACATATTTCTGTTATGTTTATTTTCTAGAGATGTCCCTGATTAAAGTAAATATCAGAGGGAAAGAGGGAAGACAGATCTCACTTGTTTAGTCTTGGGGTCAACATCAGCAGCTGAAGAACAAACTGAACAACTTTCATTCCTAGCAACAACAAAGGATTCATGTATTAGAAATAAGGCTGCTTAAGGTTCAAAATATTTTTCTCCAATATCATCCATGAACATTATCCATCCAGATAAAAGCACATACAAAAAGTTAAAAAGTTCAGCACATAACTGATCTCATGATAGTTTTGTCACACAATCAGCATGGCACTCAATGATGACTTTTCCCAGTTCAGAAGAGATCAAAAGAAGTATAAATGGAAAAGTATCAATTTTCACCGAAATCAAATTTAAACCAGATTGGTTAATTTGAATAATCTATAAGATCGATCAGGAAAGCAGCTAACCATCAGAAACCTTTGCATATCTATAAATTTTGTACCAAATTATTCTTCTAAATTCTAGAAATTGATTTTCCATGAGAGCAAACATAACTTTGCTACCAGCAGGCCTAAAGTTTTAGAAAGTGGTTAATTTGGAAATAATACAAACTAAAATTTGAACCACAAAGCTCAGGACACCTGAACTTGAAAACCAAGGCAGTCCTCCAGTACGTAAAAGCTATAGTTGGACAATAGCTAATTTTAGTACAGTTAAGGAGGAAGGTGAAACTTACTTTTGCAGCAGATCCTGTAGTTCATTGCATCTGTTCAAGGCATCATCATGGCCCCTCTTTTCCACTTGAAGATCATTTTCCAAAGTTTCTGCTTTTGATCGTAAAAGGTTCACCTCAGCTTCAAGCTCACTTGCACGACTTTCAAGCGCTCTGTATGACTCTGCCATACATTTAAGTTGAGTCTCCGCCAAGCTGTTTGAATCTTTGGCATAGGTTAGCTGTGACTTAATTTCAGCCAGAAGTTGCTCAGTCTCCCGTAACTGAGACTTGGTTATTTCCAGATTTTCAGAACATTTGGCTAAATCTACAGCCATGCTCTCCTTCGCCAACTTTAATTCTTCAAACTCCTCCAGAGAAATCTTGCATGAAGTGCCATTTGGAACATAGCTTGACATTAAATGTCCATCATCAGGCACCTCAGGATTAGAGTTAGGACTAGAAACGTGATCACAATTATTTTGATATCCTTCCCCTGATGAATCCTTGTCAGCAACCTTATTCTCTGGTAATGCAACTTTGTCTATGCAATCAGGACTGCTGATCTCTGTTTCACAGCCTTTAAAACCAAGGAGATTGAATCTAAGTTCACCAGCCTTAGCCAATACATGTGAGAGGCCAAAAACAAAATCAGTCAAACTTGATTCACGGGATAAAACTTTGTTAAAGGTGACAGAAAACTCCTGAATCTTTTCATCCAGAGCATTGCCATCGACAGATATAAGATGAACTGCCATCGCTTCTTTGCCTAGGAAAAGAACAAAGTCATGAATTTGAGAAACGGCAGTTGCCAATTCCTGGCTCAGTTTGTGCAGGGTTTCTATCTTGCTATCTTCGGACAAACTGATCACCTTTTCTCCCGTTATGCCAGCATCTTCAGGAGAGGTCTGCCCATTTAACATAGCATCAGAATGTACTTCATCTGAAACACTACTGCCCGAATTATGATGGAGAGTATCACAAGCATCTTGCACGACAAGTTTGACCTCACCCAAGATTTTCCCTATGTCAGCATCCTTTGACACATTCTCAAGCAACTTAGAGATTCTTGACTGGAATCTAACTAGTGTTTGCTGGTCTGGATCAAATCCAGAATCCCCAGCAGACAATTGAAGTTGAGAAGATGCATTACTAACCAACACATCCAAATCCCGATGCCCTTCAGACTGAGTATCTTTACAAGATGAGACCTCTCCTGAAACATCACCCTTTACAATTTCAGATCTTTTACCATTTGCACAATCAGAAGTAATGATGGCACCATTTGAATTCAAACAAGCTAACTTCTCCATCTCTAAGAAATCATCCATAAGCTCCAAATTGTTTTTGTTTTCAACTTTGCTAGATCTCTCACCATTGGTTTCCTTCTTGAATTGAGAGAACTCAGAGATCAATCCTGTTGCCCAAGAATTTGCACAACTTCGATTGTCATCATTTCCATCCTCAGAAAGAGAGGTCAAGCTAGGTGGATTGCTTGCATTTTGGCTAGAGTAGCCTTCGACAGAAACTTGGACGGTAGATTTTGGGAAACTTTTCTGTTGATTGTTGACTATTTGTGCTTCTAAACTTTGAAGCCTGCTTGTTGTCTTGGCACATAGATTCCTAGAATCCTGCAGCTCACTGTTACGCATTGCCAAAGCTTCTTTCAGCATTTTTGTCTCTTCCTCCATCGCAAGTAACCGTTCTGTGAGAAAGTCCTTCTCTTTATGCAATTTCTGAGTACAGTCAAGCGAAAATTCAGACACTGCAGAAAGATGTGGACTAGAAGGCTTAACAGGAGACCTCCTTAAGCGAGAGTCTCCATATTCTCGCCCCAAACTCTCAACCTCTAGTTTCATTTGGGCTAGTGCAGCAGGGCCTGGTAACTTTTTCCGCACAAGACCACGTAGCCTTTGGCACTCTGCTTCAAGCTTAGCTATTTTTTTCACTCCTTCCATATGTTGCTTGTTAGCTGCGTCAGCCGATCTCACGCTCATATTCTTTTCTTCATTGCGAATCTCCAGCTCTTTGGCAACAACATGGAGTTCATACTTTAGTGTATTTATTTCCCTTTCACATGATTCAATATTGCTCTTTAAAAGCTCGATTTCAGCCTCAGCTTGTGATTTCTCTTCGCTTATTTTTATTAGCATGTTAGATCGCTCCTGCAGTGACCTTGTAATTGCCGCATTTTCAGCTTCAGATCTAAGGAGTTCCTGATCCAAGTTAGTTATCTTAGCCTCAAGCTCCATCCTAATCTTGTCCAATTGCTTTGCCTTGGTTGTAACAACTTCCTGCAATTTCTGTTCATGTTCTTCCTTCAAATTTCGTATTTGCCGCATGCACTCTTTAAGAGCACCATCCAAATGTGAAGCTCTATCTTCGACAGTGAGCTTTGACAATGTGACAGATTCTAGATGATTTTTCAATGCCAAAGCCTCTGCTTCAGCCTTTTCCCAACCTGTAGCATAAGGTTCCATGGAATGCATGTGAGGTTAGGTTATATTCTAGAGTATTGATGTTATAATTTCTCTGTCTAGGAGATTTGAACCATGGTCATACCTGATACAGCTTCTTCCGCAACTTTAGCGTGCTGTTTAACAAGATTCTCCTTAGTTGTCATCTCAGATTGTGCTGCAGACAGATTTTCATTCAGTTCTTTAATTTGGTTCTCTAATTTCTCAACTTGCTGCTCATATGTCTTGGCTTGCTCATCGTATGTCTTAACTTGCTCTTCATATGTCTTAACTTGCTCCTCTAAGCCAGTTAGATGAGTGTATGATTCAACCGAAATCTGAACATAATTTGGCTTTTTGTAGTTGCCCTGCTTAGATTACAAGGGGGAGAAAAAAAATATAGAAATCATACATTAAGAAATAGAACTGGGAAAAAAGAGCAAATGGAACTTTAATAAAATAATACCAGAACTTGATTTCCTCAATGGATATTATACTAGCAATTGGAAGTATTTGTTCTATATCATTGTAACATCTGGACATATAGCTTGAGTTCATGCAAAGTGAGGTTAAAAAGCTGACCAGGTTCTGATGAGTAAATGATATAGAGATTTATCAAAAATGACATTCAACAATGCGAAGTATTGGCTCGCTAGTCATGACCAAATCCCCAAAAAGTAGCTTCTAATAAGAAGATTTTATTCCTAACCAATGGCTGAGAAAAGAAATCCATGAGAAACAATCAACAAAAGGAAGGTAAAAAAGAAGGCCACAGTTATCCCAGGAACTAGAAGTATGAAGGCAAAAAAATTAATAAGACCTTATTATCGCCCTGTGATCCACCTGATGTCAAATTGATACCGCCGGGATCTGCTGGAGCGGCAGCTTTCTCAGACTTTTCAGATGACTTCTTCTTCCAGGGCCAACTCCGGCGGTCCATCTCACACTGCAATTCACAAAATAAAAGAAATTGAAAATACAGGAGATAAATAAGAATAGTATGACGAACATAGGAATATTACTTTAGCTGGTGATACTAAGTTCTAATCGGTTCAACAAGTTTGAACCAGAACATAACTTGAATTCAAATAAACCCAGAAAAAGTACGGAAAATTTAAATTTGGATTCAACAGAGAAAGATCAGAATGTACACTGTTACGATCCCATCAGTCCCATCAACGTGTTGAAGCTAATCCTAGGAAAAACTACAGTCTACAAGGCCTACCAGACATGCATTGTCGGAAATATATCTACTCATCAGACGAGAACAAAACGTAACAATTGGCACAAAACAGACACAGCATCAGAGGAGCATCCAAAGTTATTGCTAATGATGTTTGATTTAAGAACAATAAAGTAAGTTAGAACACAAAGGAACAATCCTTCCGAAGTTTAGGCACTTATTAAATAAGTATTTAAGACTTAAGAGAGACGATCGGTTAAAGTGAAACTACAGTGCATTTTAGTAAATTTATGCTCGTACAAGTCCAAGCTCCGTAAGATTGTAACATGAAACACGCAAGAACTGTGGCGGCGACTTCTGATTTGCTAAACCAAGATCTAACCACGAAGTTTATCATGTAACTTGTGAGAGAAAACAAAACATATATCAGGAAAACAGGGAGGGACAGTCAATGATTTTAAAATACGAGAAACGACGCAGAAATAGTTCAATTTTTTTATAAAAAAAAAGTCGAGATATTTATCCAATGTGAGATGGGTTAGAAGAGCTGTTTCTTTGGTTAAATTTTGAAACAAAGACAAAAACAGAAGTACCAAGTATGTATGACTTTTTGTGAAGCAAAGCTGACAATCTGATACGGAATCACAGTGAGAAAGAGAGCTGAGAAAGATATTGAAATCCCAAAAAAAAGACACATTTTAGCAGGTAAGTGAAAATGGCCACGCACGAGCTACAATTGATGAATCAGAGCTGAAACCAAACGATGTTTATAACTGAAAATGGAACAAACCCAGATGAGAATCACATTCCTTCCTCCACCGACACCAACCCGAAGCACAATCTTGACTTTGAAAGAAAGAAGCCAGTGTCTTTTAAGAAAAAAAAAACAAATTGTTGGCTATCGAAAAGAAGAAACAAACAAGCGACACGTCGCCTCTTTATCTCCTTTTTTATCACTTACCCAGAAACGACACGACAACACTCCAGAGTTCTGAAGTGCGAGAAATGGAAATATGAACTCACCGAGAGAAATGTAGCTCCAAAGAAAGACTCTCTAGATTGACGAGTCACCACTCGGTCGCTTTACTCTAAGAAAATGAAGATCCAAATTTAGAGACCGTGCCTTCTTGAGATGGTCGTGTGATAGGGGAGAAAGCAAAATGGGCAGTACAGAGTGGCGGCCGACGACTACGTCGCGGTGGCCGGAAAATATGGTCGTGGTGATAGTGGAAGTGAGAGAGAGAAGTTAAAATATTCGGTTCGAGGTGTCACTTAAAAGGCAAGACGTTGGAAAAGCTCCAAATCAATCAGCTTTAAATTATATACATTAGATAAAGAAAAAATATTTAAAAAACAAGTTAGTTTAAATTTAATATTTTAATAAAATTATTGGTGCATTTATTATTTATTAAAATAATATCTCAGTAATTGGAAGTGACGGTCATGGCTCAATGGACTAGTTTGCCCTTTGATAAAACGAAAATATGACCATAAAGTCCCTAACCCTTGCGGCAGAAGCAAGAGCTTAGCTGTATAGGATATTTCGAATAGGTTCCACAATATGTTATCTTATGGGGTTGTGAGTATCACGACACTTTGGACCACCGTCACATCTCGCATAATCAACCTTAATCGCATGTGATGTGCCACTGCATGTAGCTTTCACGCATCATAAGATCTGAACCGCTCATCAAACCATCTTACCTTTCACGTCTTTTTTGCAAAATGTAGAGATTTTCCTGTCCCCTTCAATTTTTATTTGCATACAATGACTCGTATCAAGGATTTGCTCTTTGTAAAGTCTTAGGGAGACTCTCGTCCCTTAATTATTAGTTTTAAGTTCGAGTCTTGAAAATAAAAAATTTTTTTGACCAGTATTTTATTCTTTATGGGTTAATCCAGTGCGAGCGGAGATTAGTTTAAAAGTGGATAGCTTTAAAATGTCTTCTCACAATTAAAACCCTTCTAAAATATCTCATAAATTAATATAAAAAAAAAGTCTTAGAGACAGTTCAGTGATATCAAAGCTGTCAGATAACCTGAATTTGTCTTTTATTTAAGGGGGATTATCATCGCAGTCAGTCTTTTTTGATCGTAAAGGAACAACTTTTTCAAGTTACGTTCATGTATAATATTTATTTAATTTAAGAAAAGAAATTAGTTTTGACATTTGACCGTGGACTATGGAGATATTAGGGTGATTACAAGTTTCGTAGCTATACTCCATTTGCTTGAGAGGGGCAATGATAACGTGTAGCTCATCCCGAAAACTCAATAACAAATTGGCCTAATCTATTGACTAGGAAGAAACTCTTTATGCACAAAACCATGTAATGATACCGACAAATGGTAATGTTAGCCACCTGGAGGTCACTCCACGTTATGGTCTAGGCTGGTCTCGCCTGCATTGGAACATTGTGTGTTAGCAGACTTTTGAATCCCTCAAAGCTTGTCGGAACAGGAGTGCTTGGTCGTGCCTTTACCACTTCAAATGTCGATTTAGTATAAGATTTCCGTACGATTAACCAATTGGTTAAAGGTTAATTGCAATATCCAATTTTTATTATTATCCAAGAAAATTATAACACTAAATTAACGCTCGTGGGTATATAACGTCTTATGCATCACTGCAGAAAATTTTCTTGAACTCACTTTCTTTCTCAATAACCAACTGGATTATCCGTGCAGACAATGCGAAAAATCTCCTGAACTTCAAAAGAAGACTCGTGGAAGAAATAAAGACCTAGACTACACAGGTTAGCGAGTCGAACAAGGCTGTTCATGTACTAATTTCCTTGCCAAAATACGTGCTATATCTGAACTGTCTGCAACAGTTAGTGTATAACTGTCATCAAAACATTAAATATACAAAATTTAATGTAAAGCCGAATTCGCTTGATTAGTACGTTACAGAGGCTAATAGCCTAAGACCCGTCTAGGTACTATAACTCTATAATACAATAGCACTCAGAGACTCAGAGCTATTGAATCCTACGTTTAAAGAGTAGTGATCCAATTAATAGAGCAAGTCGAAAAGCCTTCATACCAAAAAAGCTATAAATTTATATTTAAAATTAATTGAGTTTAATTAGTCGCTTTATGTTAAATTATTAAACACGTAATTTTCAAATACGATATATTTAATAATTTATTTAATACGTATTTTAAAAAATAACTATACATTTTTTCAATTATAAAATTTTTATATAACTAAAATCTTTTTTAGTAAATTGAGTGGCTTTTACTATTCTTTTGTATAAATGAAATCATCATCATATCTATTTTGAAGTTCCGTAATAAAGTGAAGTATGAGAATATCTGATAATACACAACTTTATTACGTAGTTCCGTAATAAAGTGAAGTATGAGAATATCTGATAATACACAACTTTATTATTACATAATAAAGAGATCATTTTTAATACAAAATTTCTTATTATACGTAAATTTAAAGGGGTCATAATATACATAACATCTCTTTTATATTATCGACCCAATCAAATGAGAAAGAATTGGGTTGCCCACGTCAATCCTATAATACAGCCCCTGATTTTTTTTTTTGTTTTTTTTTTCTCAATCACATCTCTGGCAATTAAAGCGAGTGTGGTACAATAATAAGGTGTTTATTTTGTCAAATTATTCTTTTGGAGTTTTCTTATTCTATGAGAAAAAATAGGCATAGCAGTCTTTTTCTACAAGATAGGGGTCTTTTTCTGCCTTTTAAAAAGCTTGTAGTTTTATGAAATATGACCAGAAAATCCAAAAAGTGCAAGGGTAGGCAAAGTGGTTGCGTTTAGTTCATCAGATACTTACTACGAGACTTTTGCTTTCTAATTTGCATTCAACGTCATAACACCTACTCAGGGCAATTTTTTATTCATATTATAATTTTTGTTAATAAATTTTTTTTAAAGATGGTTTTTAAAAAACTAGTTAACTATGGAGCTGTTATT
>JANIHY010000002.1:1216524-1227770 GCA_027479065.1 Erythroxylum brevipes
ATTCAAAATCAAATTAAAAAATTGAAAGTTTCAAATTTGTTACTATTAAACTAATCAAATCGATTAAGTTTTTATTAGAAATTACTTATTTCACTTGATCACTTATTTACTCTTTAAACTTGAATCATTTTTTTATTGTCACATCTATATGTGAGTTTACCGAAAATAGCTTCTTTATTATGTAAAGGTATGGCTGTGTTTTATCAGACCTTTCCAGATTCTGTTTTATTGCAAAACATCAAACAAGAGATCAGGTACTATATACTTTTCTTCCAAACCATTGTTCACTATGCTCTTCGAATAATGAATCCATTTGCCATCTCTTCTTTGAATGCCTCTTTTAGCAATCAATTTGGCTACACTACCTCAATCACTTTCAACTAAACCTCCCAAACTTACCAAATCTTCATTCAATACAAATTTGGTTCAACCAATGTCACAGTCACCGAAACACAAATCTGACCACATTAACTATCCTTCTATCAGTTGTTGTTTACAACATTTGGCTAGAGGGAAACCTCAGAACTTTCAAAGACAAAGCCATGAAAGTGAAGAGCCTCAACACTAAAGTGATCTTCTAAATAATAGATTAGCTGAGTGCAAACACAAAGAGTAAGGTAATTTGAATTATCTAGCACTTCCCCTAACTTTCTTTTGCAGATATGATCGAGTTGGTCAAGCACAAGGACCTTCCTTCTTCGGGCATTCAACTCAATGATGATCCAATACTAAGATGGCCCAATAATCATATCGTATAGGTCAAATTTGGAAGATTGATTGGAGAATGCCTAGATCCTAACCATGAGCAAGAGAGGAAGGCAATCCCCCACCTGTATTGCAGTGCATGGTGCTCTACAATCTATGCTCCAACATTGATGGAGGTATCCCGGTCGAGAGGACCTAAACAATGTTTCAAAGAGTAACAGAAGCAATCTCATCCACTACGGTCAAAAATTGCAAAAAGATATCCCAATGTGTTATTATCTAGAAAATATGTGACAATTAAGCCTGACAAACATTGCATGTAATATCATATGCTGGAAATTTTTGTTCTTAATGAGGTACTTATTAATATGGCCACCTAACGGTCTGGTTATGTTATGTAGGTATTGGAGCTATTATAGATCCTTGTTTTCACCATGGTCTATACCCTTGTATAGAATATTGTATAATGTATAGTATAGTGATTGCTCCTTTACCCAAAAAAAAAAAAATCCCGTGATAAACAAAACTAAAACTAACGTAAATGTATCTTGCACAACGAGGATCAAAGTCAAACTTAACGTAGTTGACTTCAAAAAAGCATCTCCATGAAATATGACGTCAGATAGTACGTAAACATAGGAAATGTTCCGCTACGACCCAAAACTACTCAAACACATAACCCCCAACCAATAAAAAAGATCTTAACAACCAAAAGCCAATTAACGCGAAAGGTGCGTTTTACGCGCCATCACCTTGTCGGCTATTCTTCGCGGCGTTTTTATTTCCAGGTTCCTCTACCGCTTCTTCGTATAAATATGCTGTTCATTGGATTTGTATGGTTCAAAGAAGAGCCAAGGCCTCTGGTAAAAAAAGAAATTGATTGTATAAAATTAGCAATCTAATTGGGTTATTGTGAATCGCAATTGACGCTAGTTCCTAGATTTTTGGGGTTGCTATTTTTGGTGAATTCGATTTTGTATGACCCCTCCTCGGCTACGGTGTTTCAGTTCCTTATCCAGAATCATGGCTGAAGAGCTTAGGTCATCTGCTCCTACTGCTTCCTCCGGTAAGCCGTCAGCTTCTTGTACGTCGTATTGGGCCAAAACGAGAGCTTTGTGGCCCTCTGTTCTCCGGTGGATCCCAACTTCCACTGATCATATCATCGCTGCCGAGAAGCGCCTCCTCTCTATAGTCAAGTAATTAGTCAATTGTTTCATTAATTTCATTCATGGAAAGGATAAGCAAATTCCTTATGAACTTCTTGTTATTGGGTTTTTAAGGACACCGTACGTTCAAGAACTGGTGAATATAGGTGAAGGTCCACCGGGGTCGAAGGTGAGGTGGTTTCGGTCCGCGAGCAATGAGCCGCGGTTCATTAATACCGTGACCTTCGATTCCAAACAAGACGCTCCTGTGCTTGTCATGATCCATGGTTATGGTGCTTCTCAAGGTTTCTTTTTCAGGAACTTTGATGCTCTCGCTAACCGTTTCAAGGTCATTGCCATTGATCAGCTTGGGTATGTTTTCAACGAATTCACTCCCTAATAGTGCTTGTTCAAGATGCTTAATCCAATGATAACCGTGAAAGCCTTCTGGCCCGCATTGCCAATTGTTGATTTATTTTGGCGTTTCATTAAATTCCAATGATACCCTGCTCACTCTATCTTACAAATTTTGGTAACAGATGGGGTGGTTCGAGTAGACCTGACTTCACGTGCCGAAGCACTGAAGGTTGGGATAGATTTTACGTTGTTTAGATTTATGATTTTCCTGAGTAATATGGGAAGTGCGCGCTTTGTTTCTTGCAATTATTAATATTTTGTTCATTTCACATTATTGATGTTGTAGAAACTGAGGCATGGTTTATTGACTCCTTTGAGGAGTGGAGGAAAGCGAAAAACCTCACTAATTTCATACTACTCGGGCATTCTTTTGGAGGATATGTTGCAGCTAAATATGCACTCAAGGTGATTCCTTTGCCATTAAAAATAAACAAGATGATGCCATTTTGATAATTTCTATGTCACTTACATTATTATATCTATGCTCTAGCATCCTGAGCATGTTCAGCACTTAGTTTTAGTTGGACCTGCCGGATTTTCATCAGAACAGGATCATAAGTCAGAGTGGCTTACCCGGTTTAGAGCAACATGGAAAGGGGCTGTCCTAAATCATTTGTGGGAGTCTAATTTCACTCCCCAAAAGCTTGTCAGGTATATATGTCATTCCTAGCTTTCTTGATATAATTCTGAATTTTCTTGAAAGATCAGGCAGGTGTCTTTGGGACTTCCATCATTCTGGATTACCATTACATAACTACTATAATGTCATCCTTTTCAGTACTTGAAGAGCACTGTTTAGATTCTAAGCATTTTGCTAGCGCTGTTTATTTCTTAAGGAGTTAATTATACTTGGTATTTTAGTGTTGCCTTGTAGCAGATTCGAAGTTACCCTTTGACATAAATTCCCTTAGAATCAGAATCATATCAACTTCCTTGTTATGGTTTCGGTAGGCTTAACATTTTATTGGTCCAGTCATGCAATTCGTGTAAAGTTATAGAGGTTAATCTTTTACCTTGTTTCCATGTAGTGACATGCCTAGTAAACATTTAATGGAGTCTGATTTTGGAATTAAGTGAAGCTCTCTTTTCCTTCAAGTTTATGATATTGCCTTCATTTGCTTCATCCCAGAGGTTTTGGTCCTTGGGGCCCAGATATTGTACGAAGATATACTTCTGCTAGATTTGCAAGTGGTGAAGGACTGAATGAAGACGAATCCAAATTGTTAACAGGTCCTGAAACGAAGTTGTCTGTGGGCATATGGCATATACGTTGATATCTGTATCTGATTTTTATTTCTCGTCCTGCTTTCTTAATGCAGATTATATTTATCATACTTTAGCTGCTAAAGCTAGTGGAGAATTGTGTTTGAAGTACATATTTTCTTTTGGAGCTTTTGCTCGGATGCCTCTATTACAAAGGTTTGATAATCCTCGTTATCCATAATTATCCTTTCTTGCTATCTTGCACTACTACTTCCTTTTTGAAATGAATCCTTCCTTTGCTCCCTATTATCTATTTATTCAGCATAAGCAGATCAGTTTACTGGCATGATCAAAGGAAGTACGATACCTGCATCTTAAAGAGAAATTTTGACGAACTTTACTCACCTATAAGCTATTCAATCAGATGATTGCTCATATTTACTCTTTAAGGTGTCGCAGGATGTTCTTCACGATGTTCATTACCTTTATCATTGTATGCAGTGCATCAGAGTGGAAAGTGCCAACCACATTCATTTATGGATTCTCTGATTGGATGGACTATAGAGGTGCCCAAGAAGCTCGCAAGAATATGAAAGTGCCCTGCGAAATTATTAGAGTTCCCCAGGTCTCCACTCTCTCTCCATCTCTCTCATTAAACACGCCCTTTCATAGAAAATGCTGCAAATGATATGCATACATTGACTGATACGCAAGTTTTTGCATGATTAGGGTGGTCATTTCGTCTTCATAGACAACCCAGGTGGGTTTCATTCTGCTTTGTTCTATGCGTGCCGGAGGTTTTTTCCACCTGATCATTCTACAGAGTCCGTTCCTGAAGGTCTGGCATCTGTTTAGTTGACGATTCTGTATATTTTGAGTAGTTTACTTGTACCTCTTATTCAATCACGGTTGATGTTAGACATTCTTTTGTATATTGTATACAAAGCCTTATGAGATAAACTGCATTCATGAATGAAAAGAAGTGTTTAAATGTGAAGATATTGTGATGATAATTATCAGAAACCATTGCATTATGTGTAACTAATGCTATTGAAGCAAAACAAGTCTCGAAAATCTAGAAAATTGGTGTAAAAACTCCTTTAATTACAAGGAATATGCAATGACCATTTATGGTTTACAAAGTATTCCCCTCTTGCTCTTGGGGACTCTTAAAATTACTCTTCTTGCGCTCAAAAAGGTGGAATTGCTCACCCTAAGAGCTCCCACATTTCGATAGAGTAATAAGAGGGTAAATTACGGTTGATCTCATTTAGCTTTTTAAAAAGACGACTCAATGTTCGGTGCGCACAATTAGTTACCACATTAAATTAACTCTCATACTGTTACTATTGGGACTCGAATCTAAGACCTTACATTCAACTTCTTTTTTGATAACCAATTGAGCTATTTGTATGGGCTAAAATTAAAATTACTCTTCTTTCAATCCCTAATGGGGTTGATCATTATCTCCCAATCTAAGGATTAGTGTTATGGGCTTATGACATTCAAATTTAACATAAATGAAACAGGACACTTAGATCGATCCTCTTGAGTTGAGGTTAAACTAAGAAGTTTGAAGGTCATTAGGTTAATAGTTGAAACATTAATTATATTTTTTTTCTCACGAGGTATTTTAGGAGGATCTCAATTATAAAAAAGTACATTTAAATCATCTACTTTCAGATTAATCTTTATTAAAATTGAGTAAGTTATTGCAGAAAATAAAACTCTAATTTTAAATTTTAAATAATTACATACATAAAAATAATTAAAACCTATAACTTCACTTAAATTAGAAGAGCTGCTTACTCAAGGTTAATTTTAGTATCCTTTCGTCACAACCGAAAACGATGGTTTCAGAAATTTTTATGCCACGTCAGAACTTCAATAAAAGATCACCATCCTCGACTATTGGACCTTTACTTGGGGATTTAAGGTTTGGGTTTTTGGCAATTTTGTTATCTAAAGATAAGAAACATCTAATCTAATCGAGGGAGCTCATCTTTGGCCGATCTCAACCACACAAAAAATCTCCTGTCCATTTTACCCTGTCCTACCCTGTCCATTTTGTATTTTAGCCATCCACTCGTGTAGGTCCCACATGAGTGGATGGCTAAGATGCAAAATGGACAGAATAGGACAGAATAAAATGGACAGGGGATCAGCCCTCTCTGAACCACCTTCATGGATGGTACTGTGGTCGAAACAACTGCGTACTTTAAGCATACTCCTTGCCACCAAGTCAGTCTCATTTTCATGCTAAAAACAGAGTACGTACTTCAAGCGTACTTATTTTATATATCTTAATGATCTAATGTGTTTGTACCTGGAAACCAGTACCATCCCTTTTCTATAAATAATTGAAATTTACAGTACTTGTCAAATGGTGTATCTTATAAATTATAGTTCAAAATAACAGACTCGACGTAACTGATATTTACAAATTCAATGTATTGTCACCTCCCGATCTGTCATTTTCTCTTGTCTTTCCAAGTATAACTCTTTAACATGAAATGTTTAGATTAATAAGCAAGCAACCAGTTCTGGAAACAAGCAGCAGATGATCAAAAGAATAAAAAGAAGATTTAACTACCTGAGATTCCGAGCCTTTCAATTTACAGAAAACAGAAGCTAAACTTTCCACCTTACTGATTAACACAGTCTCTTCTTTACAAGTGGTTATTATTTAGTTTACAACAGGGAAGATACATTGTCTCTCCAGCTTGAAGTTTTCAGACCAACAGGTGGGGTTAAAAAGCTGAGTCCAAAAAACTCCTTGGGGCAATGGCGTGGCTCTATGAATCCTGCCAACTTTGCAACGAGGGCAGCACTTTCCCTGATATGTTTCATGTCCTTTGTCTCAGTCCATAAATGGCATGCCAATTGTAGGCTTCTCTGCTTTGTGTCTAGTTTGATATTCCACTTCTGGTAAAGATCCTCCCTTTCTTTTTTCCCGTATTTCTTCTGTAATTGCTTGGCCAAAAATTGCCTTTCTCGATTCAGAGCCTTCAAGCTGTAGTCACCAAGGAAAGAGAATCAGATTTCTGGTGGGCAGCAGAGAAACTATTTTGAGTACTTTGCTTATGAGTGCCAAGGTGTAGTAGTTAATTACAAGGACAAAGAAGTACCTTGTGGCTTGTGAGACAATTTGGCCATCTATCATTGCAGTAGTTCCATTAGAAGCTATGTCCTTCAAGAAGTACAATCTTCTTAGCTCAACCTCCATGTACACATTGTCTGATTGGTCACCCTTGAAGGTGAGGAAGAAATAGCTTCTATGTACCAAGGGCACATTGCATCTAGCCCAAAGTTCAATTATCCTTCTTCTGTACTTATCAAATCTTAGGGGCCAATCACTGTGGTGCTGCCTCCCACCACGCACTTCTCTTAGAAAAGACAATGTGCCTCTCCTTCCATCACTTGTCCCAGTTTCCTGCAAGTGATTGTCTTGCTCAGTCCAATTCCAGAGAGGCTTAGGTGCCCAAAATTTAAAAAAAGAACGTATTTTCGAAGTGTTCAAATTATACAGGACTTCAACTGAGTTGATGAATAGTTAAAAACTGCGATCCTCAAATTGTTTATGAGAAAAACTGAGCTAATATGACGTTGAATCTGCAGATAATTAACCATTTGTCCCACAACTTTAGAATAATGTTAGAACATGCTGAAAAGAGAAAGCGTGCGTGGCTTATCATCTCACCAGAATATCGCTGATTGGCGTTAATGGGTTGAATTTGGGCATTTTGTTCACTCCTGAAGCAAGATCGAGCACACTTGTAGTATCGTCCACCTGAATATCGATTTCCTTGACAATTTCTTCCTCCACGGCAGCATCGCCAAGAGACGTATCTCTTATTTCAGCATCGGCTTCCGCTCCAGGGAGTCTTCCCTCGAAGTCTTCTGGTCTTCCAGGGAATTCCAATTCAGACACAGCAGGTGGGGATTGCTCATCCTCGTCCTCGTTCCCAGGCCAAAAATCAGATGGAATAGTCATAAGAACTGATCTCTTGCTTTTGCTTCTAGTCCATGTTAACCTTTTAGAGTTTGACATAACTTCTTCAGAGGGAGTACACTGTGCTAGTTGGTCGATGGTCCTTTGCAGTTCCTGAATTTGTTGCTTTAGAGCTTGGTAACAGTTATCTAAATCAATTTGCCTCAACTCCTTATCTTCTTCACTTGTGGTGGGCACCTGCCTTTCATTCACGTCCCCAGTTTGAGCTTCTTTTCCTCCTTCTTCAGGACTAGGTAACAAGTCAGCTTTACCCTTCATAGTGGGTTCTTCCAGTTTGATAGATTGGACTTCCCTGCAAATATCTTTAGATTCTTCATTTTTCCTATGAGCAGTGTCCTCCCAACCTGGACAAGGGTCGGGACCCAAAAACCTTGGAGTGCCGTCATCCAACAGAAAATTTTCTTCAGCGGCTTCTGGGATTTCGAAAATCTGATTATTGGAAACATGCTCGTTAAGATCCTCAGACGTGAAACTCGTTGTGCGACCGCGAGAATGATTAATTCCTTCAGAAGACTCTGATGCCGCATATTCATATATTCTTAAAGATCGATCTTCTGCAACTGTTTTTAGCAAATCCTCAAGACGAGATTGAGCTATGTCACGTTGCCAAGTTAACTCTTTAATCTCTTTATCCTTCTGCAGCATTTTCAACGTGTAAAAGTCACAGTTAGGATTGCTCCAAATGAAATCCACGATATATGGTCAGATCGTTATTGCATTATACTCCAAAAACATTTCCCACTGGTTACGTTCGGGATAAGACAATGGGATCTACTCACCTTTGCAATGATGTGGTCTTTCTCTCTCAGTAATAAAGCAGAATTGCCAGCAGAAGTTGACATCAGGCTTGACAATTGGCTCTCAAGCCTAGCCAGCTCTTTCTGTAATTGCTTGACTAGGGCCTTATCAGACATCACCAAATTAACTTGTGCATTGGTCGCGACCTCTTTAGCACAACTTGCAAAAGAAAGGGTGTTTTTGGATTGCTCAACGTGACAATGCGCAGGGCTCATAGTGCAAATGATTGCTGTTCTGGCATTGCCTCCCAAGGAGTTCTGTAGTATGCGAGTTAGCTTAGAATCTCTGTAGGGTACATGCCCATTTCTCCCTTTGCTGCACCAAATTTTAGATGTAATCCGTTTCAAAACCTTAAATTTGTAGCCAATTACGGAGGTTATTTTGGACTTCTCCAAAGAGCTAACAAGGAAAAGAAAATGGCTCACCTTAACTTGCGAATAACTGTCCCGAGGGTGAGTAAACTTCGATTTATGTGAGAGCCTTCTTTCAGTCTTGCACCAGCTGCTAATGTTTGAGAAGCACGCTCGCTGCCCGCAAGATCAACAAAGTTCTGCAACAAAGTCAAGACAAACGAAATATAAGCTTCATTTTGTGGTCTCAATAAGAGAAAACAACAATTTTTGGAAGAAATTCGTTTTAAGATCTATGAACTAATAGCCATTAATCCCATACCACAGCAGCTGTAAGAGTGCTGCACTTTCCAGAGCTTAAATTTTCTCGAGAAGAACTTTCAACTGTCTGTGAAAAACCAAGAGCAATGAATGAGTATATAATGCCTTAATTGAGGTAGGGAGGATGGAAATACTTGAAGCAAAAGGCAGGCGTACCAGTCGAAGAATCTGATGAGATCTAGAGCTTGTTTCATTCAGAGATGTCTCTCCTATTTGCCTTTGAGCTGCAACAATTTTGAAGAAATCGAGCTAAGATGTTGTGATCTTCTTGAAGTGAAAAACAAGCACAGGAGGATTGGTGCAACCTTACCCTCACATATTGAAAGGAGCTCCTGTAGGTGGTTGCTATCTACCAGAGTCTCCTCCGTAAGTTTCTCAACAACAGTTCCTCTCTGTTGAACTAGAACTGTGAATATACACCACAGAGTACAACACTCTGAAACCATGAAAAAATATACCAAAACACTTACCTCAGGATCATCAAGGAGTCTAAGTGGGGTGGAGTCATGGCTAAGAAGGTCTCTAACAGCTTCATTGTAAATCTCCATTGCAGAAAATTTCAACTGAAACTCCCTTTCTTTATGCTGCTATGACATAAATACCACACTTAAATCAAAAGAAAGAAAAAAAAAGTGATCTAATCATATGAATTTTTCTGATCAGTTACCTTTTCAATGTAATTATATATATCAGTTACTGCAAATTGGGTGATACCACTCATGGTGTACGTTTTCCCACTGCTTGTCTGTCCATACGCAAAAATGGTACCTATAACACACATTCAAGCAATAAAGAAATAAAAAAATTTTACAATCTCAAAACAAACATGATTTACCTTGAATTAGATTCTATAAGAAAAACAAAATTACTCACAGTTCATGCCGTTAAGTACGGAGAGAACCAGTTCTTTGGCTCCTTCATCGTACACCTGCTTCGTCGAGCATTCGGTGCCGAATACTCTATCTATATACACCCAAAATCTAAAAATAAAAAACAGAGAAAAGGAAATTAAAAGAACAAAATCGATTGATTCACAAGAAATTACCAAATGTGTAGGCGGTGGGAAAGAGGGAACGCTCGGGCATGCTGGTCTTGAACACAATGGTGTTGTCGTTAATGCACTCCCAATCCAAGACATCGTTTCTGGAAATTTCTCTATCGTTCAAAGGCCTTAATCTAACCGAAACGAAGATATTCTCCTCCGATCCTTGCGACTCGTGCACAGGAGATTCTCCTCCCATCATCATCGAAACCACGCTCATTTTTAATCTTTTTTCCTCTCTTCTTTTGGTCTAGCTCCTGTTCATGAATATTTAATTTAAAAAAAGATTCGAAAACGAATTAGTTTAGGCTCAAACAGTCCCGTCTTTCTCCCTCTGGTTTTCTTCGTTTTGGTCTGTTTGGTTGGTGAGAAAGTCAGAGAGAGAACGAGAAAGAAAATTCCAGGAACCGGAAAATTGGTTCCTGTGTTTTTCTTTCTCTCACACTAACTGCCTTGTTGAAGGGCAGTTAGTTAGTTTATGAGTCTCTTAGAATGAATTAAGAGAGAAAATCCGTTAATTTTATTGATTGTTTTACGTTCGGCGATTTTCCCGCGCTTTTACGTCCTCTTTGCATGGCGGTTAGGTCTGTATGACCTTTTATTATTCATATGCTCCATCTTTTTTTTTTCATAATTCGGTTAATTATGTGTATAATTTATTTGTGTTACTCAAAAATAGGATATGGTTTCTCTTTTTTTAAGGTTGCTAATTTAGGATAACTAATTTTAATATTAGTTTCAATTTCTTTTGTATAGTAGTGATTCAATTTGTTGGAGGAACTTTTAGGAGGCTTTGAGAAATTAAGTCATATATGAACTTAGGATGGCAATTGGCCACAATGGGCCCAAATCCAAACTTGGTCCAATCATTGCTACCAGTGCTTAGGCCCGGTTAGCCCTAAAATAACACGAGCCCAACTCGAGCCTGACTCGTTGACCCAAATTTTTTTAATTAAAAATGCAATAACTTTTTTTGCTTATAATTGTTAGGATTCAGGCAGTTCGCTTAATCCAATCTTAACTTGTTGACCTTGGATTAGGTCGGAGCAGCTCGTGCCAATTGTCACTCCTATATGAACTTTTTCTAGAATTCCGGCTTGAAGTTAAATAATTATAATTTTGTTTTGATTAAATTTAAATATTTGAATATAAATTAAGTTTAGTTCATTAATTTTAGATAAAATTGATTAAAGTTTAAACTAATTTCTTATAATTAGTTAGAATAAAAAATTTATTTGAATTTTGAACTCAAT
>JANIHY010000002.1:1317301-1328823 GCA_027479065.1 Erythroxylum brevipes
ATAAACAAAATAAATAAATAAATACCCACAAAAAAATAAAAAAGTGAATAAATAAATCAAACATGTAAAATATTTATGAAAAATAAGGATAAACACTTTTTAGAACATTAAATCTATATATTTGGTTCAAGTTTTAATGTTTAGCTTCGAAGATGAGTTTAGAGTTATAACAAGACTTATTCGTAAGGTAAAACTATGGTTGAGATGAAGCAGAGCTGGGATGGAATAGAAAAAAAAAAGTATAGGTAATTACATGTCGTTCGTAACAAGATGATATATCTAAATATATCCTATAATTTATAATTACGATAAATGTGTAATTTTAATATTTTAATAATTTATAATATTGAATTTTCAACAGTTAATATTTATTCATATAGCAATCTATATTTAAATAAATATCGACAGAAGGTTAGACGTAATAACTAATAACTTTCCAGTTTTATAATTTATTATTTTATATGAGATAAAAATAATAAATTATTAATTTTATTAAATACATGTTTACCTTAAAAGTTTATTAATACTTTCTGCCTTTATAATTAATCTCATTATGCAAATTTAGGACCGTTGATTAAAGAATGTAATTCCACGTGTCTTAAGGAGATTGTCAGTCGTATTAAAAATTTAAACGGTGCTGTCGCGGAGGTGCTTCTGATTATGGTTAGATTCTAGGAAAATATAAGTGAAAAATGAGCATGGATCAATCTTAATTACAGGAAGGGCTCAGAAAAAGTAGTAAGCGGGTTTTACGGTGCAAGGACGAATAAGGAAAAGCTGATGATGTGCCACGTGGAGAATCAATCGGCCGTTCGACTAGCATCGAACGGTTGAGATTGGAGACATCTTTGATTAGATTCATTGAAACTGGAAGAGAACTGTAAGAGTAAGTGCCGAGCGATAGATTTTCTTGCTCATACTCATATTCTCTTTTTATCTCTCACTCACTCATTGTATGTGTCTAAGTCTGTCTCTCACTGAACCAGTAAGCTTACAAGTAATTGATGAGAGAGAGAGAGAGACAGAGTAGGTTTGTCTTAAATGAGGAGCGTATAGTGTACATGTAGTTTAGCGGAGAGTGGGGTGTGCAGTTCCCATGGCGGCGTTGCAGAGCTCTAATTCCGTGCCATTATTGCTTCGAACAGCGGAAGAGAATTGAAAGTAAAGCTGATCATGGGCTATCTCTGTGTCAAGCAACGCTGATCATCATCTTCCTTTGTTTCTTTACCCTAAAACCAGAAATTCTCTTGGAGAATTTATCCGTAGTTTTACAAACCTCAAAAAGCTGCAAAGCAAACCCAACACAGCAAGATCACACTCAGAGTGGGGTCGGTCAGAGAGACACAGTATTCAGAATTTAGATCAAGTCATATATTACCAAATCCAACACTTACTCAACTAGTAGCTACCGAGCCACCGTCCCACCAAATTTCGACACCTTGAACAACGACTCAGAAACCAAAGCCAAGCCAGCACTGATCTTGCTAATTCCCGTAAGGGCTTTGCTTCTTTGACATTAAGTTTCTGATATGGATGTTTTGTCTAAATTGGGGTTGGTTTCAGTGTCTGGGTGCAAAACATGGCTGGTTGGTTCTATCTAGGTGGGAGAGAAGGAGCATCGAACAAACGAGAAGAAGAGAAAGTAAACAGTGTGATTTTGTACAGGAACGAAGAGATCTGCAACAAAGGGTTTGAGTTATGGCCACAGTATTATCACCAGCAGCAAAACATCAACAGCTACACTTCATTTGGAGTGGGTCCTAGTCGAAGAAGCATCTTCTCCGATGATTCGTCAAGATCAGGTTTTGCGGCGATGAGACAAGGAGGATTAGGTGGTGGTGGTATGAACTGTCAAGACTGTGGTAACCAAGCCAAGAAAGATTGTTCACATTTGAGATGTAGAACTTGTTGTAAAAGCCGAGGGTTTCAGTGCCATACCCACGTCAAGAGCACTTGGGTCCCTGCTGCTAAAAGGCGAGAGAGGCTGCAGCAACAACAACAGCTAGCTACTTTGCAACAGCAGCAACAACAACATCAAAATCAAGAACAAGAACAGTTTCGAGGAGAGAATTCAAAAAGGCATCGAGAGAATCAAAGTGGCAATCCGTCTCTTACTTGTTCTCGTTTAGCCACTACTACTAATACTACGTCAGGTAAAGTTTGTAGTTTTACAATGCAAACAACTCTCCTCATCACCTGAAGGGAAAATTTCAAGAGCCTGTTATGGTGGGATCTTCTAGAATTTTAAGAATTGAGCTTTCGATGCCCAAAGCAAGACCGTATCATTTGCGTGTTTGTGAGCCAGTCCAGTCTTCTCCATACCCACCACAACCACATGCTTTCCTCTCTCTCTGTCTTTCTTTCTTTTCAGTGATTCTATTCTACCACTGTTCGTTAGTAAGACTGACTTAAGAAACGTCACGTAGAGAATTTTAGCGAGAATCCTCTTCTTCATGATTCTTGTCTTTACTTACGTGTCTTGTCCCTCGATTTTTGACTGATTCTGTCGATTTTTTCTTTTTGAGACTAATTAGGGTTGGAACTGGGACAATTTCCTCCACAACTGAGTTCATCAGCTACGTTTCGTTGCGTTAGAGTGAGTTCAATGAACGATGCCGATGAGCAACTTGCATACCAAACAGCAGTTAACATCGGAGGTCATGTTTTCAAGGGAATTCTCTATGACCACGGCCCTGACAGCCGTTATAACGTCGGAGGCGAGAGCTCCTCCGGTGGAGGAGCACAACAATTGAACTTTATAACAGGAGCAACTGCTAGTACAACAGCAGCCACAACAAACGCTAGCGACGCCATTACTTCAGGAGTTTTGCTTGATCCAACTTCTCTATATCCAGCACCATTGAATGCTTTCATTGCTGGTACGCAATTCTTCCCACCACCAAGGTCTTAGTCGCGGGCGCGGCGGCCTTTGAAATGCAGGGTATTGATCGCATCCTTCGCAGAACTATCTAAACAGTTGGTTCTCGTTGTTCTTAATTTAGACGTTCTTCTTTCTTCTTAGTGTAACATGCAGCAAGCATACAACTGAAGTAGAAAGAGTAGGAATTTAGAATTGGAAAAAAAAAAAAGAGGAAGCTTGTTGGTGTTGGATTTTGTTTTTTTAGAACTCCATTTCTGATTTTTCATGCGTTCTTATTGATCTCACCGATATCCCAATTCTTCATTTTCGTTTTGAGTGTAGCATATGGTTGCGTGCAGTGTGCCCTCGTTTTGTTTTAGCATTTCCTCCTCTCTGACTGTTTGCTTTTATGGTTTTTTTTTTTTCTCTTTTATGGTTGATGTTTAATTTGCTTTCTGGTTGGTGTTGGACTCGAAGCTGCTTTTTCCCCGTTTCTAAGTTTGCTTGCCGGATCAAAATGGGAAGAAATAGGTTTCGTGTTTGGTTAAGCAAACAACTTTAAAACCTTTTATGGCTAAGCAACTTGTCATACCATCTTTTTTATCCGCAAATGTAAGCTCATTTTCAGGTCCTAAGCCAAATCACGACGAGTAAACTACACTGCACACTCTCCTCTCTCACACGGTCCGAGTACATACATACACGTACAAATATGTTGACATATAGACACTTTTGTGGGCATATCTTATCGGCTACTTGTCTGCAGAACAATAGTATTTGGATAGTTTCTTCAATTACTAGCTAGCTACCTCAGAAGTTTAATGCTTCTGCTAAGCTGTGCATGTGATATATGTGGACTATACTCGATGTTCGTAGGAAACGGAAGTACTTCTTTTCCATAGATTGCTAGATTTGGTACATGGTGATAGAAACTGAAGCCTTTGGAAATTTCCCTACTTGTGTAAAATCTGAGCTTTGACATGTGCTCCCTCGTCTAATATATATCAATTAGGAGTACTCTTCTCTCGAAAGATTACTCCTCCATTGATTTGATTCTTTTCCTTGCTTTAAAACGCTTTTAGCACATAGAATACTAGCCACTTGGCAAAATATGTGTGGGATAAGCCAGCATTCCCTCTTATCGTTTATGTGTACTGAGACACCCTTTGATGTATCTTTTGATGCTTGTTATTACGGCTTCTTTGCAAGAAAGTGAAAAGGTTAGTAAATTGTTATATACATATATACATTGATATGACTGATTTCAATGATTAGTAAGCCATATTTTTCGTACAAGGATCATAAATTCTGGATATTAGTGAAATTTACCACTTTTTGTTCCTTTTTCAGTTAGTTTATTCGTATTTATAGAGGGAATTATCAAATATGTTGTAGTTTACATGCATGAATAAAAGAATACACAGTCGACCTTCATTATAATGAAGATTGACCAACGATAATTTAATCATGCAACGATAATTTTTAGAAATTATAGAAGATTATTTAATCGTCGTAAATGTAATAAAATCTAAACTAGTTATCTGTACAGAACCAGATTGATTACACTTTAAATTATAGGAACACTTGCAACATCCGTGTTCTTTAGGTGGTAGATCACGTAAAGATCAGATATGGCAGCATTTGGATATGCGTGTCTGCCCAATTAATCAAAAAGCTGTTTAATCTGATTTTATGGTCTCTATGCATGAGTGCATGCTTCTGTGTTGATGAATGAGAGTTCCTCGACATGTGTGAGCAGGATTCATTATAGAGGTAGCGCGATCTGCATTTTCGAAATAATATACACTTTTCCCCTAAAAATCTTAAATATACATTACATACCTCAATGAAATAATCTTCAAAGAAGGCAATTTGAATTTAGTTTTTAGGTTTCTAAAAATTTATTACATAACTAGCTTCCTTTTGTTATATCATCACTTGTCGATGTATGTTTGGTAGGTTTTTCAGTGTTCTAGACTGATACAAAGAACAGAAAACAGCTTCAGCTTAACGTTGGTGTGGGGTACTTAAACGTGGGAAAAATGCTACGTTTCTGCAATGTTTACGATCTCGAGGTGAGAGGAAACGTATGGTATAATAAGAATTAATTTTCAAATTTGCTTAATTAATTAATATTAGTTGGCTTTTTAAAATGAGAAATGATAATTATTTTAATTAAATTTTATTGATATAAATTATAATGTTGGGTGGAGAGTATATTACTAATAAGATTTTCATCAATCAGCCAAAAATTTAAATATCAAAAGTCAATTGTACCCTTTAATTGATGCTTTTAGATACCTACATTTTAATAACACTATTTGTTTTATAATCGTTTTATGCAGATATAAGTTAGAAATAAAGTGTTGACTTTAAACGAAAATGAAAATAGAAAGAGTTGCATAAATTTTTCATAGGTCATGAAGCAATATAGGTGAACATGACTTTTCTAAAATCTAAATTCTTATAAGAATATTTAATGAAATACTAAGATATATAATATTCATACCCTTATAAATTTTTTAAAAAGTCATATACTCATGAGTCATTTTACACATAAACAGTTAATATTAAACAATTAATTTTATCAAACATCTCTAACAAATAGCTAATACAATCTACTAATTAAATTAGCTGATATGATCAACTATCAGCTAACAGCGGATATAATCAACTATCAACAACTAACAACTAATGCAATCAACTGATTGCTAAACAGGACCTTTATCATTATTATTTGATATTTTTCAATTTTAACATTATTTTACCTTTAACTTAAAGAAATATCGAGTCTTGCTTTTATTTGTCATTTTATGTAGCAATTTGTTTTTCCTAAGCAAGTATTAAATAATAAGAATAATCATATATTTGAAGAGATTCTTCAAGCACTTTCGAAACAAGTTGTAATAAATTAAAAGCTACACGTACAAAGAGCCTAGTAGAGTGTCGGCCCTCCATTTAGAGCCCGGTAATATATCTGTCTCTGTGTGTGTACATATATATATATATATGTGTGTATACATATATATATAGTGATCGTCATTTTTTGATGGATTTAAAATATTTTATAAGTTGAATTAAAAAAGAAACGATAATAGGTAAAGGGTGGAAGAGTCGATTTTACTTACAGAGAAGACACTTCGAAATATGGGACTAAAGAAATTTGAAGACTTTCTCATCCATTAGATTAGTTTGATAGCGATGGAATTTGCATCTGTCAACTTTTTTTTATATGTATTTAATAAATTATTAAATATATAATAAATTATAAATGATCTGATTTGGTTAGATCACTCAGATGAATTAATGGACGAGTTTAGTCTAATTATTTTTTTATTTAACTTGTTATATTTTAATGCTTATCATGGCTTTCTCTAAGTTCATCATTTTCATAATTATCTTCCATTTGATTTCATTGATTAAGATTATACCTTAAAAACCATTTTCTTATTTGTAGTTGACCTTATGATCTGTGTAAACAAGATGTTATCTTGCACTCAAAAGGTGAAATCGCCCACTCTAAATACCTTTACACTTTGACCCGATAGAATAATGAGGGAATAAGTACACTGGATAAACCTTGCACTGTCGCTGTCGGGACTCGGACATGAGATCTTGCATAACAAGATGCTTACCCGATTTTTTAAAAAATCATTTCAAATATAACTTACATATTTTATAAAATTTTACCTTATAAAAATAACCTTATCTAATATTTAAATAGACTAAAAAACTGATTTTAATCTTAATTTTAGTTATTTTAATTTATGTAACACGATTTTTTATAAATCATTTATTATTAATAAAAAGAGGAACATGGTCATATCAAAATTTCAAATAAAGATATTTTTATGTCATACGTTGTTGAAATTTTGATTAGAATCAAATAATATATAATAACATATAAGATTTATTCGACTGACCTCTAGGGTTTTTCACCCGCTAGGCAGCATATATAGGCTTTAGTGTTTTGCTATTATAACAGAATGGTAGAATAGGCTGGGGTCAAGTGCATGCACAGTCCATAGACTGTTCTGCTTCTGTTTATTCTATACGATCATCTGGTTCTTGGGGAGTGGTCCCTGGTCAATTATGCATACAACTCGCATGCATGCAACGGTATACATGTGGTTCTTCTCCTTCTTCTCTCCGATTGGAAATTTCAATGACACACGATGGATCTTCACCTCAGCTGTGTACTACCAGGCAAATCAGCTTCTGCTAATTCAATCCTAGTGTGTGCCAGACCCTAATGGGGACCTCTCTTTCTTTCAACGAAAGAGCTGGACGGTGTCTTCACTTGTTATTAGTTCGACCTAATTATGCCAATTGCTTCAAAAAGATTGTCAGAGAAACCAACCATCATACTTAGAGATTACAATGGATGGGGTCGGAATCCCCTTCCTTTTTATAGGCGGCATGAAGTCTCATTGAACAACGAAAAACTTAAAATTTTAATTTAATTAAATAAAATTTTAATTATCAAGTACAATAATATCGCTCTAATTAATCAGTATTTTATTAATTAATTTAGAAACAACCTTTTTTATTAATTAAGAGTAAGGAGTGGTCAGTTAGTAGAGTGGATGAGCATGGAGCCAAAAGGTCCCGTGTTCAATTCTCCCTGTTTACGCTCTCTTGATTAAGCCTATCGTATAAGGTTTGTCTAATACGGAGTACCTGGTTTGCGTGATTTGTAAATTATTGCGTCAATCCGAAGATTTACTTAATGCGCATCCAAAGTATAGTGACTACAAGTTCTTGCATTTCAAAAAAAACTATTTTCGAATTTCGTATATTAACGAAATTTTTACTGGGCATTGTTGTTATTATTGTATTACTTCATCAATTAAGGAAACAAATGACATTTTAATATTGTTTATCAGAATTATAAATTCTAAATTTAAATTAGAACTAAATCTCAATTCCAATCTAACCTTTATGTATCTCTATCAAAATGGACCGATTGATTGATTTCGAATATGACTAAGCTGAATTTACCTTCCCTAATCATAATTTGCAACAAGAAGTTATTATAAGGAGCCTAGTTCAAATGTAGACATGCACTAATTTAGTGATTTATATTTTCCTGTTATTTTTATCTTTGTTTATTATGGTTGAAACTTGAAATTCAGATTAAGTTGTGTTATTAATAATAGTAAAAATATTTATTATTTTGAAATAGGCATCTTTAAATTGGTGTCCTTTAGGGGTGGTTGAGTTAGTAGAGTGGGAGGCATGGGGTCAAAAAGTTATGTGTTTAAATCTCTCCACTTACAGTCTCTCGATTGAGTCTGTCGTATATAGTTTGTCTAGTGTAAAATACCTGATTAACGTAATTTGCAAGTTACTATGTCAATCCAGAGGTTTATTTAGTGCAAATCTAAAGGATAATGACTGCGGAATTCTTTATTTAAAAAAAAATAAAAAATCTTTAATTTGCTCTTGAAAAATTCATATTTAGGTTAATAAACATATCTTTAAAATGAAGTGGAAGTAAAATAATCGAAAGAACTTGTACAGGCCTTTAAGTAACCGGCCCAGTTGAAAAAGACACAACTCAACTCCATAGTCGATACTCTAATAAACAAACAATTAAATATATACATAATGAAAAATACGTTAAACTCAAAACTAACTAATCAACTGTTTGTACGGAAATTTAACGCGGGAAAATGATTTTTAAACGCGAAGCAGCAATATATATAACGTGTTTGGCATTTGCTTTGCAGTTTGCACCACTAAAGGAAGAGGAAAAATATATAGAAAAGTAAATTTGAGTCAAACACATGCAGAGAATCGATCGTCCGGCGAGATCTGGCCTATATGTGCGAAATCGCGAGTTCTGTGAGGCACCTATTTGTGTTTTCGAGGATCTTTTGAAGTAGGTAAGAGGAAAATGTTTGAGCGATGGAGTTCTGGAATGAGGCATCTGCCGCGATTGAATCCTGTGGAGTTAGTGCAATAGATTATTCCGTCAAATCGTCTCCCCGATCACTCGCACAGCTTGGCGATCGTGAGCGCTCTTCTTTTCTCGTTGCTTTGTGTTTATCTCGATTCCGAAGTTGACACAGCGTTTCGATTTACTTTTTCTTAATTAATCATGTTTGTTACTTTCAATCGGAAAATATAGGTGCTGTTGAATCTGTCTGGACAAATTTCGCGGGAAAATGAGATAGTGGAATGTTATTTGGATAGATGTTTATACATAAAGTTTTACAAGATTCATCGGACGCAATACATACAAGTATATGATGTTATGATAGACGGAGTCAGATTTTTCACACGTGTTCGTTTTCTGAAGCTAAATTCTCTAAGCTGAACAGACTTAGATACGTAACTCTGTTCCGACCCTTGTGAAGTTGAATGTCCGCGTCATTTAGGTTTCTCAGATCAGTACTTATGTGTTACTCCTGTGAATCCAACGGATTTAGAAGCGTAGCTTTAGTTTGATTCTTGTCGATGTCGAGCGTATGCATCTGTCACATCTTTTGGATTAATTAACGCCCGTACAGTAAGAGTCAAGCGGATTTAGATAGGAATCCTTGCTTTACTTGTTGCGAGGTTGAAATGTGCAATGTCCAGTATTCGATCGGTTTAATTTCTAATGTGGTTATCTCATTCAATGATTTGAGACTTGTATGCATGATCTGAAAACTAACATGCAGATTATGATATGTTAATCTCCAAGTCTGTTTTTAAGAAGATATGGTTTGTTTTTTCTGTAATATAGGCTGTATATACCTACAACTTATTGACAAAAAAATGAACGATCAGCTTCATTTTTGGCGTTCGAGTACTTACCTTCCTTATTTAGCTATTCAATCAGTGTGTAGGACTTTTCTCTAACTGCCGGGCTCTAGGACCCCACGTGTATTCTCACGATTCAGATTTTCATATTCATATTTTTTTGCCTTTCATTTTCATTTTAAGCTGCATTAATTAAGACTGTAAAAGGAAAGAAGTTTGGTCATAAGTTAACATCTTCAATTTTTCTAAGATTGGGGCTGTTGAATGAATTGCAGTTGCTACTTTCCTAATCTTAGACTGACGAATTCTTTTATTCTGTTCAAAGCAGCGTTGCAGCTCAGCTGAGACGAGTTGAAGCACACAGCAATGGTGAAGAATCCGTTGACAGCTCTGTATTTGTTGAAGCTGGTACCACATTTTAATTCTTTGTAGTTTTAACAACTGTTAAAATGCTGTGTTCCGTTACTGGACAATGCTTAGGAAGTCAATCTGTTTTGTAGACATGCTACAGACCCATCAAAACAAGTTAAGTTGGGTCAGGTCTCTGAAACCCACGGCGTTTGAAAGGATTCCGTTTCGTGTTTCCAGGTATAAATTTATTTCGGAGTCAACGTCCAGTGTAATGTTTAGCATATGGTAGCTGAAGTCTCATGTCCAGTTTGCAAGTGATCAGGTATGTTCTTTTCACTTGCACCAATATTCTGTTTTGTCTATATCTCAAAGCCCATTGGAGTATCTTGCACTTTTTCTTTTTACAGATTTAAATCGCCTTGAAGCAGGCAATCCTGGACAATAACTCTCAAATTGAGAATATATTTCAGGTCGTGCAAACATTGAAATCGAACTATATATTAATATTTCCCAACAAATATATTAACTTCATTGCAGTAAATTATAGAGCCATGTAGGTGAGTTTATTAATTAGATTATAAACAACTAAAAATCACATGAAAAGGGGCTTCAGTATATATTGTAATAATAATTTGGTTGTCGTTCCGTATATCATAAAATAAATTTACCTGAGAAGAAGAATTAGAGAGAGATAATTCATGAATGGATTACTATTATTAAGCGAATATATACATTCTTTACAAAGTTTTAACAAATCCGATGAAGGCATGAAACATCAAAGCTGTTAGATTCGGTCATTTACGCCTCCCTGTCTATGGTGATTCATCGTTTGCCATGTGTTTCTTGAGAATGATTTCTGCCACTTTTAATTTAGTATTGTTATTCTGTTACAACTTGTTTTATAGCTCCGCTTAATGTAACCTCAAGTTATATGAGGGATTTGAATCCAAATTCTTTAAGATTGAACCAAAGAGTTGATTCAAGAATTTAGGAGATTGATATAGAGTTACATCACTCCTTGGATGTTGCGTTTACATTGTTGTTGAATTCCAATGGTTTAACTACCAACTGTTTGAAGAACATGGCAAGTAAGTCAATATTAGTTGTCCTCCGATTAGCGCGTTCAGTTTCTCATTTTTATCTTGTGTCCTCCCTGATGCATGCATATTGGATATTCACTTCACGATATCTGTGAACATTACCAGGGTATAGGTACCTAGGGAACTTCTTAATTAAGTAATAATTATCATAGGATATAATTCAGTAAAAACAATAATAATATATATTATATTTGAAATCGCCTAATAAAGTGCATAATTTAATATCTGGTGAACACTTATGAAAATTATTGTACACCTGGAATAATTTGTAATTGATATATAATGATGAAATTTTGGTTTTGACACAAGTAATCTTTTTTATATAGTTTTTAATCTTAGATTATAGATAATAGATCGCTAACAATTTGTTCTCGTCTTGTTTAATTTGAACAAGTTTTTTACTTAAGAATAACAAACAGTGACAATTAAAAGTTTTCAAAATAGATACAAACTATTATTAT
>JANIHY010000002.1:1334978-1346679 GCA_027479065.1 Erythroxylum brevipes
GGTTCGACCGGTGATTGAACCGGTCAAACCGGTAACCAGTAAGGCCACCGGTTCGATGACCGATCCGGGCTTCAAAATATTACTTAACATTAACAACCAAGCAGGTTTTTGTTTTTATTTGAAAGAGAAATAAGAACTGAGAACAAAAGGTGAAAATTGAAAGTTAATTAGAAGTGAAATCAAACTTAATAAGATTTTCAATGTTAAAATTTCACCTTCTACGAATTAAGCTATCAATTGTCAAGGAAATAACATATAGAATTACCCATGTTAGTTCAATTTTCTCTCTTATAATATATAGGGTTGTTGCAAACAGTGAATTTATTTTATCATTCAAGTTTTTCTTTTTGATTTTAACGGGGATCAAAACGAGAGAAGCAAAACAATAGCTAGTAAACCATTGTTGATTGATCATTGAAGTTTTTTGAGAAAATGATTCATCATTGAAGTTCCTCCAAGGTGAGGAAGCTTTAAGGCTATTGTTGACCACTTAATCAGGGTATATATGTGTATAGGAAAGATTCCATTAGCTATCTGGTACATAGAAAATCATACCGAAAGAGCTCCAATCTTTACCTCTTTCCTTTTAAGAACTTGAATCCATCCCATGCACGCAATGTTGAAATTATAAGATTTTGTCATTCCCAAAAGTAACATTGTTATCTCTGTCGAGGGTCCAATCCCAAAGTATAAATGACTAGAAATATGACTGTACATTCTTGTATATACGAATACTTTCATTTAGACAAGTTTAGTTATATATACGAATTATTTTTTATTATTTTTGACAGTCAAATCCTATAATTTTTAGAGTTAAAAGTCTAATTATAAGTTGAGCTACTTAGATCCATTTTAAGTGTCACTCACTCGCAAGAAAATAACAAATACAGGATATTGTCCCAACATACTGAAATATATCTTAGAAACCTAATAAATGAAAATTTAAAATTTAAAAATTCAGGTAACTATTATAAAACTCTAATAGACCAAATTTGAAGTTTTTATTGAGTTTCAAAGTCCAAAATCATTTGGATAAGTTTTGTATATATACTTTTTAAAGTAAAATTGATTAAGATTATTAAATTACTTTTGAAATTACAATTTCAATAAATGAAATTATAACATTTTAAAAAATTGGAATTCTTGAACATCCTTGAGATTGATGGAAATTCTAAAAAAACTTTTTGCACTTATTGGTGGTTGATTTCTGATCAATGTAAGTATGTAACAGTGCTTGTGGGGGCGTTGATGGTGGTCCTTGGCCAACAATGGTAATAATGCATCTTCATCATTTTCCGAGCCACCTCTTGTTTTTCGTGCGACTGAGTTGGCAAAATTTTCAACATCAGCCAGAATGATTGTTGAGATACATACTGAAATCGGCCATTCCTGAGTACCTACGAGCAATCACGTAAGGCAAGTGAGAAGAATATGTATGATATCAACAAAATCATGAGGTGGACGATAAAAGAGAATAAGATGATTCAGCAAGAAGGTAGATTACAGTCGTGCAAAGGGTAGGGTAGGGTAGTGTAGGGTCTAACGACGGCTTGCTATTAGCTGGATTTGAAAGCAAAACTCTTAATTTAAAATGTTGCTTTCCATTTGAAAGCAGCAGTTCACATCATCTCACTGTTGTTATATTAATGCCAATCTTTCTCTCTATATATATTGGCTTAGTAGCCCATAAACTCTCCAAATCATAACAATTCTCTGTATGTATTCTGGTCCCTTTTGATATATCGCAATTTCTAACTAATCAAAAATGGTGATCACCATGCACAACCATGAAAAGGCCCTTCTTTTCTTCTGCTTTCTGGCATTCTCACTTTCTGTTTCCGCTCGACCAGCGACTTTCCTTCAGGACTTCAAGGTCACGTGGGCTGATTCCCACATCAGGCAAATCGATGGAGGGAGAGCCATCCAACTCATCCTAGACCAAAACTCAGGTTCTTTTTCTTTAACATACATTTTTGTTTCGTGGGGTCAATGGTTATTTCATGCCACGTAATGTTGTTTTTGTTGACTTAATTCCAGGATGTGGGTTTGCTTCCAAAGGTCAGTACTTGTTTGGTCGTGTTAGTATGAAGATTAAGCTCGTTCCCGGAGACTCTGCCGGAACTGTCACTGCCTTTTATGTAGGTTTTCTTATGCTATGAGTCTGAACTTAAAAAGCTTCTATTATGGTTCAAACGATGACAGCTTCTGATGATTTACTGCAATGTTTTTTTCGTACTCGTACGTAGTTGAATTCGAACACCGACAATATACGAGATGAACTGGACTTTGAGTTCCTAGGGAACAGGTCCGGGCAGCCTTACACGGTTCAAACAAACATCTATGCTCAAGGGAAAGGTAACAGAGAGCAACGAGTTAACCTTTGGTTTGATCCTTCAGCTGACTTCCATGAATACACAATACACTGGAACCATTACCATATCGTGTAAGCTTCATTGTTAACTCTACCATTTCGAAGTATCTTCTCCTTTATCAGAACTTTATCTAAAACAGGTCATGTGTGTTTGGGTTTTGCAGGTTCTATGTAGATGCTGTGCCTATCAGAGTTTACAAGAACGATGAAGCAAAAGGAATCCCGTATCCGAGACTCCAGCCTATGGGAGTTTACTCAACGTTATGGGAAGCTGATGACTGGGCAACAAGAGGAGGCTTAGAGAAGATCGATTGGAGCAAAGCCCCATTTTATGCATACTACAAGGACTTCGATATCGAGGGTTGTTCTGTGCCAGGACCAACAACTTGTGCCTCCAACCCGAGTAACTGGTGGGAGGGTGCTACTTATCAAGCCTTAAACGCCATGGAAGCAAGAAGGTACAGGTGGGTTCGTTTGAACCACATGATCTATGATTACTGTAGCGACAAATCCCGATACCCGGTCACCCCACCGGAGTGCATTTCCGGCATCTAAAAGCAATAAAGTCAAGCAAGTTGGTACATATACATTCATGTCATACCGTAATGTGTTTCACTTATACGCATCTGCTTATATGTGTATCCTTATACTGGAAAGAGCCAGGCAAGTTTAATTTGGGGTATCAATGCAATAATATATGCTTTGTGTACAAGTGTGGACAAATTTATGCTTTATTCACCTTAATTTAGTGATTATCCAAAAATTTTATTTTATAACAAATATTTTTAACTATTTATAATATTAAGACATCAATATTTAAATGTCATGCTTAAAATATTTTAAAGATCACTAATAACATATAGTATGAGCATACAAGAGTGAAGCAAAATTAAATGGTTGAGTGAGAGAAAGATAGTTTATTTATAGGATGGTTTTTATCATCAAATCAGTCCGAAGTCTCGTAATTAAGAAAGATCTGAAAGGTATGATAATATGTAATTTTACTCCTAAATAATAGAGAGGAGTATAGGATAAACCTATATATGGTACAGGACAAACCGACATTGTGAATGGGTCATGGCTAAAACTGAATCACTCAACTATGTGGAATTGCTGTTTTAGTTGGTTTGGTCTCTGTTCAATCATCTACAATAGTATGATTCACATGGTCACCGAAATTCAAAATGGTGGGTACAACCCTTGGCATATTACAAGGAGTAAGTGTGGCCATAGGAGTGTGGTCGCAGCAATTCAAAACGTACGGCTATGGCCCTATTGGCTATTGTCCTTGAGGACAATGTAACGCTATTACCCTTCAAAAGGTGATTTTAGCGTTTGGAAGAAATTATTTAAAATTATCTAAATATTGAGATCTATCTTAAATTTTAATACAACCAATTCCTTAAAATCTTGGTGTTAGAGATTTTGAAATTTTCAAACACCTCCAAGACGAAGATTTTCTTCTTAAAAAATGTTCGATCGGACACAGCTCTTCGGCTCAATCATGCCCTTCACGTCACCGCCACTGACAACCTAGGCAGGTATCTCGGCGTCCCTCTGCTTCATGAAAGAACTCGTCAGACCACGTATCAACATATTTTGGAGAACGCCTGCAAACGACTCACCGGGTGGCGGGCTCGGCATTTGTCCCTTGCGGGCCGAGTCACCCTCGCTCAATCTGTGCTTTCGGCCCTCCCAGTCTTCACTATGCAAACCTTCCACATTCCGCGTCGCTTATGCGATGAGCTCGAAAAGATTATACGGAACTTTATTTGGGTCGGTACGGGTGAGCAGCGGAAAGTGCCCCTTGTTAATCGGGACACGGTTTGTCAACTTAAAGCCTTTGGCGGGCTAGGTTTTAAGCGCCTTCGGACGACCAAAGACGCTTTGTTAACCAAAATGGGTTGGGCACTGATTGAGCATCCCTCGACCTTATGGGCCCGCATCCTACGAGCGAAATATCGTTTCGACGACACCCATATCCCTCACTCTATCTCTTAGGGTGGTGCTTCGGTCTTTTGGCAGAGCCTTGCGACTATTTGGCTGTACGTGCGGCAAGGTGTTTTCTGGGGTCTAGGGCATGGGCCCAGCATTAGTTTCTGGTCCGATAATTGGGTCCCCGGTGTGGGCCCATTACTTTCTGTGGCTACGGAGCCTATACCGGAGGGCGCATTATCAGTTACAGTGGCTGAGATGCGCACCCGGGATGGCGGATGGAAGTGGACCTCTTTTCAGCAGTACCTCCCAGCCTCCGTTTGCTTGGCTATCGCAGAGTTACATCCCTCTTCCGATCCGACAGTGGCAGACCGCGTCCGCTGGCGACATATTAGCACTGGCTATTTTACGGTCGCATCTGCTTACGAGATTATCGATGGGAGCCCGCCAAGCGCCTCTTCCGCTCCCTGGAAATTAATTTGGAAATGGTTCGGGCCTCAACGGATCCGGGCTTTCCTCTGGCTCCTAACTCAAGAAAAACTCCTCATGAATCATCAACGAGTGACGCGGCACCTCACATCTGATAGTAGTTACCACACTTGCGGTCGCGAGGAGACCACCTTACATGCCTTTCGGGACTGCCCACCTGTCCAAGCCTTTTGGCACAAATTTCCATCATCGGTAATTACTTCCGTTTTCTTCCAGCAACCTGTCGAGATGTGGGTGCGTTCCAATCTCTTCCAATATCTCCACACATTTCAATGGGACTGGCCTACGATCTTCGGGGTGGCTTGCTGAATGCTTTGGATGTGGCGGAACAAACTATTGTTCGAGCCTGATTTTGTTTGGCCAGTGGATGGCATGCAGGCGGTTATTGCTTATGTTGAGTGGATTGAGCGAGCGAGAGCGGTAGAACGTTGCGTGGTTCCCCATTGGGGCCTCCCGTTGGGGAGCCGAGTACGATGGACTGTTCCCTCGGCGTCCTGGATCACACTCAACACCGATGGCTCTTTCACACCGAGTCGGGCTCTCGCTACAATTGGGGATCTCCTTCGGGATCACCAGGGCCAGTGGTGTGGTGGTTTCCTCCACCATATTGGCCGCGGATCCTCCATTTTGGTTGAATTATGGGGCGTCCACTTAGGACTCACCCTTGCCTGGACTTCTGGTTACCGTCGGGTCATCCTTGAATGTGATGCACTCGAGGTCATCAATTTGCTTTCATCCCCCGTCTCTGACACTGATACTTATCATGTTTTGTTGGCAGGTATCCACGGATTGCTCCAGCGTGAATGGAAGGTTCGCGTACACCACATTCATCGGGAGAGTAACCAATGCGCTGATCGGTTAGCTGCTATGGCAGGCTGGCAGACCCCAAGCCTCCATCTCCTTCGCGAGTCTCCGTTGATAGTCCAGGACCTCCTCCGACAGGACCGACAAGACATCGAGTACTACATAGTTTTGCGCGAATTAGATTAATTGTTCTTAGTTTCCTTTGTACTCAAAAAAAAAAATCTACATCACCATGTAGAAGATAAGCGACTAATATTTTTATTGTTCATAATTAGGAAGTTGTACAATTCATAATCAATCTAATCTACTTGTAAACATGGTAAAGTAACAAAACGACTTATGCCATAAATACAAGTGCTCTTAATCAGAAATTCACCATAGATATCCTTCAAAGTTCGACATTTTTTGTTATGTTAATAAGAGTTACTCTATGCCCATTTCCCAAATCAGGGAGCCTTGTAGATGCTCTATTTTAGCGCAGCATTACATGATTAATCACCACCTGTATCCTCAACTGTTTTCTTGTATTCTGGCTTCAGCTCGTAAGTTCCTTGATTTGTTCCCCGCTTATTGTACACGCAAAGCTCGTTCAATATCTCCTTCAAGAATTGCTGCAAATACAGAGAAAAAGTATATACATTTATCAGTAAACTATATTTAAATTCTGCGTAAACCAGCATCCGCAATTATCTAATGGCCGACACGAGAGAACGAATCAAATGGACAGAATATATGTGTATCGATGCCAAATTTTAAATCGAGAATCACCAAGAAAAGCATAAAGCATTTTAAGAAGTATGTTCAATAATAGCACTTCAACCTTTCCCTCTATCATCAGAATGAAATATCAGAAGCCATATGTTCAATAATAGCACTTCAACCTTTCCCTCTATCATCAGAATGAAATATCAGAAGCCATACCGCTGGTTGGTCAGTTTCTTGGACTAGCTGCTTTAGTGCCCAATTTGGCTGTCTTTCAAATAACTTAAACATAATATCTTCTAATTCTGCACGATCCCTCCTAGTCCTCTTCATATCAGTTTGTTTAACAGGAGCCGTTTTCTTCTTATCCTGCTCAATATAACAAATCATAAAGATTTACCGTTTGGCCTTCCAGTTGAGTTATTTAGAAAGCAAAACCAATTCATGTATTGAATGTCAAGGAATAAACAATACTGTACCTTGGAGCTTGATGAAATCAAGCCAACCATGCCAGGCATAGGTCTCATATGAACACCACGGTCATTATCAATCACCTGTATTTGTCTATTCTTAATCATCGACTTATTTGTCCTCTCACGGCATAACTTTCCGTACTCCTCGATATCTTCACCATGGGGCTTCATGTCAAACTTATGTTCTACTTTACCTTCCATAGCAACTTTCCCTACAAATAAAGGAATAATTTTTGTTTTTTCCTCTGTAAACTAAAAAGTAACATAAAAGCAAAGTTTCTAAGCAAGATCACATAATCATGAATAACTATATCAAACATATTTTAATTCGACTGCATTAGGTCAACACAAAACACCTATCAAATCAAAAGGTTTAGGTCTTCTCCACAAGACTTGACCTATTTTTGCATTTTGTTAATGAAAAGGGAATAATTCTCAATTGTAACACTAAAAATTAGGCATGTCAAACAAGGATTCAAACAATAATATTTAACAGGAGTGTTAGTATACACTGACTAACACTATTCATCAAATCAAAACATGAATTCCTCACAGAAATTGAAAACAGTGTTACTGCTTCAGAATCAAATTTTAATGACACAAAATCAAGGTGAATGTAGACAACCTACAGAAAGGTCAAATGCAATTACATTTGCTTCCAAGTCAATAAAAAACAGAATTTCACAACATCTAAACCCTCACGGGACAATTTTTCAAATGATATATGCTAAAAAATCATTAGAAGACTCTTATGAATAATAAGGGAATAAACCTTTATCTGGCAAAGTACCTGCAACTTTTTGTAGGTTCAATAAAGTTTTAGGCAGATTCATCACATCTCTATTTATGTAATGACTAACACTATTCATCACTTCCAAACATAATTTACTTAAATTTAACAACAGTTCTACTGTTTAAAATTCCCAAAAAGCAAAAAATCATGACAGCTAAACCTTCACTGAAGAACTCTTCATGAGTTAAACATGTAAAATATGAAACTAGATCTTACCTTGACCTGTCTCGGAGAAGACACACATAGGGACAAAGTCTTTGAACATATTCAAAGAATAAGTCTTTGGTGTATTCCCAACTTCAGAACCAGCCATCTCCATTGTGAACTAATAAAAATTAAACAAATGTGAGAAATATTAAACAACGAGTTTGATGGGATAGCAATTTTGTATTCTAACTTATGCCAGAGGCAATAAACTGGAGATCAAAAACAGAAATAAAGAAAAGAAAGCAGGTACTCCAAAAAGCTAGACCACGTAGCCTATCTTCATTTTATTTGGACATGAAAGAATTTTATTTGGACATGTTAGGAATTCTCCTCCACAATATACTTCAGTGTTTCTACAATGAATACTCTCAACTATCATAGTCAGAATTGCTATATTTCAGAAATTAAGCATAAGCTTGTAAAAGAAGATAACAGAGTAAACGAAATGAAACAATAAAAGCACGTCAATTGTTTATAAGATTCCATCCTTCTCTGTACATCATTCAGTATCTCCTGAAACCATATCAGTCATATTTGTAAATAAGCTGCGATTTAGAAAAAAACAGGCCCATTAGACTAACTTCATAACAATTCCCGACGGCTTGTAGGCGTACTACATTAAAGTCACTGCCTAAAGAACTGCAAGAGATTGTTTGACAATCAACAAACAACCTCATTCGTAAAAGAACCAGACATATTGAATGAAAGGCATCTAAAAAGATAACCCACAAAAGCAAGAACAACACAAATTGTTCAAAAGATGCCTATTCCTGAAGCAACCAGAAGGTCAACAGATCTTTCCCAAGCAGCCAAGCATAACAATGTCAAATCACTGCATTACATCTCTTCCACAAGAAAAATAAAACGTTGAACAAAATCCACCATAGATTGAAAACCCAAGTCGCAAATCAGATAATCAAGAACGAAACAATTGACACTACACTGAGACAAAGTACAAGCAGAACCTCGAGAATTGCTCAACTAAGTTCAGACTCTTCTAGGTTTGCATTCAAATCTAAGCGGTAAAAGCCATCAGATCAACAAAATCCTACTCAACCCATCATCTATAAAGAAGTATAACAAGGCAGCAAAACAACAGCCGAAAATTCGAACTGAAACAAGAGTACCTCTAAAGAGGAGGGATCATCGGCTTGAAGAGGATCGAGCGAGAGAACGACCTTAGCGAGAGGATGAGACTCCGAAGAAGAGGATTGACTCTGCCACGACTTCGCCACCGATAACGGACACTTCATCAACCACACCGATCTATCGGACTTAACAGTTTCAAGAAACCCACCGCCGGTCCCAAAACTACTGCGATCTTCATCCATATCGGGACTTTCCCTTCTTTGTTTGTTTCCAGGGAAAACCCGCTTCTCTTTCGCGCTTTTGGATTCCAGTTTGGCGTTTAGAGTAGGTCTTCCCTTGGTCTTAGTTTTATTGACAATGTTGTCCGAACTCGAGAACAAAACCAGAATCCAAACGTCTTGCCTAAAATAATAGAATGTGGAACAACGTCACGTGCCTCACGGGTTACGCATTAAAATATTTGCCGCGAACCGGTTAAGTTCGCCATAGATTAACTTGGACTCTATAAGGGCTTTAGCCCAAAGTACTGACTGGAAGATATAAACAAAGGTCCACTTCTTCATTAGATTTCTGAAAGATCACTACAGCGATTACACACAAGCGCAGAAATAAACCAACAAAGACTGTTGATCATGATAAAGATGAAGTACAAACCCTAGGAACACAGTAATTCGAACTATGAACATATTTAAGCTCTTTCACCCCTAATCCTACGAGCCAACTGAATATCTTTAGGCATTATGGTCACTCTCTTGGCATGAATAGCGCACAGATTGGTATCTTCAAACAGTCCGACAAGATAAGCCTCAGCAGCTTCTTGCAGAGCGGCAACAGCGCTGCTCTGGAACCTGAGATCGGTCTTGAAGTCCTGAGCGATTTCTCTCACGAGCCTCTGGAAAGGGAGCTTGCGGATCAAGAGCTCAGTGCTCTTCTGGTACTTTCTGATCTCTCTCAGAGCGACGGTTCCTGGCCTAAAACGATGAGGCTTCTTAACGCCTCCGGTGGCCGGAGCGGATTTGCGAGCTGCTTTTGTAGCCAGCTGCTTCCTTGGTGCCTTGCCACCAGTTGACTTCCGCGCAGTCTGCTTGGTACGGGCCATTTGTTCCAAAGCTTTGAAGTAGATAATAACTAGCTATAAGACTCTTGGAGCGTTTGTTTCTTGGGAAAGCGATGTAGAGAAGTGTGCAACGAGGTGATATTTATGGTAGAGAAGCTCAGAGTAGCGGGAAGTTGAAATTTTTGGGGTCTCGACCGGGGTTAGTAAAGAGTAAGCAATTTAGATTTGGGATGGGCGGGAGAGTGAATTTGAACCGTGGATGATTAGCTTATCTACGGCTGTGATTATTCATTGTACTAGACTGGGATAGAGATCCGTGTGGGGGTCGAATAACCAATAGGAACAATTCACGTGGCGACAAGTATAATTCGGGTATAATTCGGGCATTTCTTGTCAGCCGTTGTTGTAATCAACGGTGCAGAGAGCTTAGAGAAATATATGGCATGGATCGCCATCATGGCGGTGTAAGTCTATTAATTATATATATTGTGATGAAATTACATTCAAATTTCCAGTTTAAAATTATCTTATATTTTCACGTTTCAACACGATGTTATAAATTATTTTCCAAAATAAATTTTCTCCTCTACAAATATGTACTGTTTTTTTAACTTGAAATTAATGATATTGTATTTCAATATCATAGTTTTCTAATTTTACAAAAAACCTATATAATATTTATACAAAATAAAATTTTGATCAATGTTCTCTTTTAAGATATAAGTGATTACATCTTATTATTTAATTTTAGATATTATTTAATAATTAGATCTAATTTTGCTTATATAAAACTCTTTTAAAACAAGTTTGATAAGGTTTAGAATTCTAAATTAATATAGGATTTAATGAATTTCGTATTTTGCAAATAATAACTATTTACGGTAACATATTTTTGAAGATATGACTTGATAATTGCAGCTGAATTATTGGTGTGATTCATGTAAGATGTGGGCTGAATGTTATTGTTTTTTGTGAGTAAAAATTGATATATTTTGAATGACAAATATAGCAGGTGAATTTCTAAAATTACTGGAGCTCATTGTGTTGTTATAAAAATACTATCTGTTACAAACTTCTCTCTGGTGCAATAAGTGAACTAGGCATAAACCTTGCAACTGGCCTTTTCTTTTGCCTTTGTCGATGAGTGGGTGGTCCTTTTAACAGTTGTGCTTGACTGGTTGATATGTTATTATGTGTTGTGTTTTAGTTGATTACACGATTTTTTGCAGCTGAGTATTCTTTTATTATTCAACAATAATTTAGGGTGTTTTTTGAAAGTTTGCGGCTGATTTATTTTGTGATTTTCTTATCATTACAGTGTTGTTGTTTATTGTCCATGCTGTGTTAATTGTATGGCTGCCTTTTACGATGTGTAGTGTACGAAAATTTCAGAAGGTTTGGTGATATTAGTAGCTGCTATACTTGATTTATTTCGTGATTTTTTTGGGCTACTTTGGTGTGGTTTTTTGTTGAAAAATATTCAGGATAAGTGTGGTGTTGCAACTATATTTTTGGTGATATTTCGGTGATGAAACGCTTGTTCGATTGATATTAATTTGATGTTGTTGTGCATGAATTGATCGTGATTCTGCTTAATAGTGACAAAGAGAGGGTAGAAAATAATCTTTTCTACTTGTATTCTGTATAAAACATGTACAATATATATTACTATTCTGCCTATAAATCAAGAACCTACAAAACCAGAAGGAAGTAAAATGCCTATTTAAGCTATACAACAATAACGGGAAAATCCTTCCTATAAATTAGGCTAAACTCTCGCC
>JANIHY010000002.1:1346779-1364086 GCA_027479065.1 Erythroxylum brevipes
CGATAAATTAAAACTTGTTAAAACCCTTAGTGTATGGTATGAAATGATTTATGCAATAAATCAATCAGATAATAACAGTGTGGAAATGCTGGAAATCGGGTTTCGGAGTCGAATTCCAGACCCGCAAGTCGCGACGTGCGTATGAACACGCCGCGACGTGGAGTTCGTCGTGACGAAGGATAAATAAATTCGCCGCGACGAGCGAAGAGGCGTTCGTCGCGACGTACGAAGGAGGCACGTCGCGACGTGCGAGAGAAGCGTTCGTCGCAACGTGCGTGAGGGGCAACGTCTCGACGTGCGAAGAGGTGTTCGCCGTGGTGAGCACAGCTATTCGCCGCGACGAGCAGGGCTTCGCCGCGGCAAGCCCTTTTTTCCAGAAAAGAGAAATTTTGATATTTTAAGCATATCTTTTGGTATAGATGTCCGATTAAGGTGATTTCAAATTCGTGGTGAACTAGAAATAAAGGGCTACAAGTTTTATGAAGAAGGGAAGTTTCGAATTAGCCTTGAAGGGTTCGGAATTTTAGGAGGAGATCAAATATAGATTTTTAGTGCTTCAATTTGAATATTTCTGTGGATATTGATTTAAATGGAACTTGGTTTATTTTTAGGAAACCAAGCTGATCCGATTCCATCGCAAGAGGAAGGACCACAGTGAGTCAGATTCTCGAGCGATTATAGGTGGGTAATATATTTATGGTTATTGTGTGTATAGGCAAATTGCCTTGTGTATGCTTGCTTGCTTGCTTGCATTATATGACCTTGCATTGAATTACATGAGAGATATTGAAATTATATTATGATTATGATTATGCATGGCTTTGATAGGCCTTATGGCATTTGCAAAAACGAAAAGAATGAGAATTTTGAAAAGCTTTGCGATGATGCTTTGAGCATGAAACGAATGGATTATGTGTTTGTTTGGGTAAGAGAGTTACAAATGGATTCACGTGCACGTTAACATAAAGCCTTCTTCCGGCTGCTCGCTTGAGGCAACGAGATCCTTGAGAAATCGGACTCGGATAGTTTACGGATTTAACTTCGGTTTATCCGGATCGTTTACGGAACTCTCGAGCCAATTGTTTGTGCATACACGATTGATTTGTTGAGCATAACACATGATGGATTTGACAGACATGTTGCATAATGAATGTTATGTTGAGAAACAGAAATTGCATGACATATGTTTATATGAATGTGAATAACTTGATGAATGTTGATTTGCTAGTGATATATGTATATGAATATTACTTGATTGTGTGGCTCGTTGCCAGTGGCTATAAACGTATATGCCACTGAACTTCGCAGCTCACCCCATTATTCTCCCCTCCTCAGGTGCAGATCAAGACGATAGTTGACCTTGCGAGGCATCGAAAACTTCCAGCTAATTAGGAGTCTTTTATTAAGTTAGTACTTTGGTTAGCCCGCCAGCATTTCAACATGGAGCATACTCGTGTATTTTGGATTTTAATGTTATTTTGTATTATGCTACATTGGAGAATATTTGCTGAATTTCCTTTAATTTGTAATAGTATGAAATCCCTATGGTATGGAGTCTTTAATTCATAGTTGTGAATGTTATGGAAATGCATGTGTAGCTTGGAGTATATGCGAATGTATATGTGTGTATCAAATGATCAATTGTGTATGGATGTTGGGATCGGATCCGTGGTTTGGGGTGCTTGGTGCGGGCACGATCCGAGGGGCCGCCTCGGGAATCGGAGATCCGAGGCCGGGCCCAACAGATATTTTCAGCCCAATCAGCATTAGTGAAACCTTCAATCTTCAAATGATCTTGTTTGGTAAATGATAGTCCTCGGCCAAGACAGGACTTCAAATACCGTAGAATATGAACCACAGCATCCATGTGAGCTTCACTTGGTTGATGCATAAACTGACTTACTACGCTCATAGCATAAGCTATATTGAGTCATATATGAGATAAGTAAATTGACATGCCTACCAATCTCTGATATCTTTCCTTATCAGGCAATTTTTGATCAGGATAAATACAAAGTTTATGATTTTAAACCATAGGCACTTCTGCAGGACGACATTCAAGCATTCCGACTTCAGACAATAAATCTAACGTATATTTTCTTTGAGATAAAAATACACCTGCATTAGTTCTGGATACTTCGATCTTGAGAAAGTATATGAGATCACCCATATTCTTCATCTCGAATTCTTGAGCTAATTTTTCTTGTAGTCTTTTAATTTCAACTGAATCATCCCCTGAAATGATCATGTCATCCACATAAACTATCAAAACAGTGATCTTTCCTCCTTGACATTTGATAAACAATGTATGGTCACTATTACTCTGTGAATAACCATATTGTTTCATAGCATTACAAAGTCTCACAAACGATGCTCTTGGAGACTGTTTAAGTCCATAAAGAGTTGTCTTTAGTTTGTACACATGAGTCTTCGTCTTCTTAGGTTCATATCCAGTAGGAAGATCCATATACACATCTTCTTCAATGTCTCGTGAAGGAAAGCATTTTTCACGTCCAGTTGTATTAGAGACCAATCTAAATTAGCTACAACAGATAACAGAACCCGTATGCTATTTAATTTGGCAACAGGAGAAAAAGTTTCCTGATAATCTATACCATACGTTTGAGTATATCCTTTGGCTACCAACCTTGCCTTAAACCGTTCAACAAGCCCATTTGGCTTATGCTTTATAGTAAAAATCCATCTGCACCTTACTGCTTTAACTCTAGGTGGTCTTCGAATAAGTTCCCATATCTGATTTTTTTTTAAAGCTTCCATCTCTTCCTGAACAGCTTTGACCCACCTTGGGTCTTGCATTGCCTCCTCAACAGTATTAGGCACGTTCTCACTTGATATATTAAGTGCAAAAGCCATCTGCTCCCCAGGCAAGTGCTGTGTAGAAACAAAATTAGTAATGGGATATCGTGAAGTCTTCTTTTCTACTTCAGGTGAGTATTGTGATGGAGGCTTGCCACGATTTTGTCTATCAGGGAGCACCCGTTTACCATGCACAAGAGACTGGTCAGTATTAACAAAATCAAATTGAATAACTTCAGAAGTTACCTCAGTAGTCTTCACGGAAGGAGATGTTGGCATTGTAGATAGGGGATTTCTTCAAGAGTTTCCAAATCATGAGAATTACAACTCATTCCATTTTCATGAATCTTTGTAAAATTCCGTTCATTAACAAGATGGATGGCTAACCAGTTCCGAAACTATATCAAATGAATGACTAATTTCTTCAAATGAACACATTTAAGTGGAACAACAGAAATCACCACACATTTCATTTGAATGACAGCCATCACTACATGAACGACCGCCACTCTCCCCCTGTCGTTCATGAGGTTTAACACTAACCTCCCCCTCACATGAATAACTATTGAAATCAGGAGAAGGGGTGGCAGCTAGAGGAGGGAAAGAACCTAAAAAATATTATTCATTCTCTTGAAAGTGAACATTAATGGTAGTATAAAATCGAGAGGTAGTAGGATCAAAACATCGATACCCTTTCTGCATTCTTCCATACCCCAGAAACACACACTTAACAGCTTTGGGATCAAGTTTAGTTCTCTGGGATTGTGGCAAAGTAACAAAAACAACACAACAAAAAACCCGCGGGGGAAGGAAAAGTGTATGAGGCAAGTTATAGTGACATCCAAGAACATGTAACGGGTTTAATACTCCAAATGTTTTTTCAACATTCTATTTAATAAATATGTAGCAGTGGATAATGCATCACTCCAAAACGATTTAGGCATGCCAGAATCAATCAACAAGGCACGAGTGGTGTCAAAAAGATGACGTTTTTTGCGCTTCGCAACCCCATTCTGTTGGGGTGTAAAAGCACAAGAAGTTTCATGCAAATTCCATGTTTATTAAAGTAAGCACGCATAGCAAAATTTCATTAAAGTAAGCACACATAGCAGAATTGATAAATTCCCCTCCATTATCAGATTTGACCGTACGAATAGAACACTAAACTTGGTTTAAAATCATTTCGTGAAACTGTTTAAATGTGTCACAAACTTCATCTTTCTTTTTAAGTACATAAATCCACGTCATATGAGTATAATCATCAATATAGGTAACAAACCAACATAATCCATCATGAGAAGGAATTTGGGCTGGCCCCCAAACATCGGAGTGAATAAGATCAAACGGCACAACTCGTTTATCCAATTTAGGAGAATAAGTAGAGTTTACACTCTTTTCCAAAATGCAAGTTTGACAGGAATTGAAAATTTTTTAAAAGAAGAAAACTATAAGGGAAATAAATGTTTTATATACTCAAATGATGGGTGTCCAAGATGTTTGTGCCACACAAAAATTTCAGCCTCTTTGGTGTGTGTACCAGTTGATGCCTTATGAACTTTGCTAATTTCCACCTCTTTGGTGTGAGTATCAGTTGAAGCCTTATAAACTTTGCTAATTTCAACTTCTTCCATGTAGTACAATCCCCCCCATCTAATACCACGACCAATGATCTCCCTCGTGTGAAGATCCTGTAATAAGAAAAAAGTGGAGAATATCAGTGCCACACAATATAAATCTTCAGTGAGACTACTAACGGAAATCAACTTGTGCTTAAGTGAAGGAATAAGCAAAGTATTTTTTAGCATGGTTTTATTATTTAAAACCACACGACCAATCCAATAACTAGAGATCGAACACCATTGGCATTAGAGATCCAATGTCGATGAGAGGAGACAGTGTTAATAATGTCTTGAAGGTCAAATGTCATATGTTCTTCTGTACCAGAATCAAGGATCCATTACATCAAAAGTTGCATTACTCAAGACACAACTAGAGTTACCTTCGACCGTAGGATTGGATTTACCATCTGAAGAAAGAAAGGGTTGCAAAGTGTCCCCATTCATGAGTGCAGCAACCCCTCCAGCATTCTCAACCTGAGTTCTCTTCTTCTTTGCTTGATATTCCTCCCACTAGTCAGGATAGCCATTCAATTTGAAGTAGGTGTCTTTGGTATGCTTCTTACTACCACAATGTGTGCAGTGTTGAGCCTCATTAGAATGTTTACTCTTACGATTAGCTCCTTTAAAACTCTTTGTTGCCATCACCATGCTTGTATCAGATGACGTAGATTGCATGATCTGTTGATGATTATCTTCTCGACGAACTTTGGCATAGGCCTCTTCAACAATGGGAAGGGTTTTTTTGTTAACACATCACTCCAAATGGAGTCAAGGCAGTCATCAAGTCCGGTAAAAAATACATATACTCTCTCCTCATGAAGCAAGGAATTGTATTTCTTGATATCTACGAAACAAGTCATAGGATTGGGTCTGCGAAAGTCTATCTCATGCCAAAGGCTTTGCAATTCAAAATAATATTGATCAACAAAGTCACCAGTTTACCGCAGCTGAGAAACTCGGCGTTGAAGTTCATACACTTGAGAGGTATCTGACCCATCAAAATAGGTTGTAGCTGCCGCATCCCAGACCTACTTAGCTGTAGTAAAACACACAAAATTGGGCACAAGAGTAAGGTCCATAGAACTGAGTAACCAGCCCTTTACAATGGCATTCTCCGTTCACCACTTGCGGAATGTGGGATCGTTTTCATCTGGTTGAGATAAATCATCATTAATATAACCAAGTTTATCTTTTCCAGCCATAAACATCTCAACAAGTTGAGACCATAGCCCATGATTAGAGCTATTCAATTTCACACTAATATTGGTCGTACCACCATCAGGAATGGTGGTAGGAGTAAGGGTCATTGAGCCACTATGAACGTGAGAAAACGCAGTAGCCATGCGTTCTGCAAACTCAGTAACAAAACGAGCCATGTGTGAGTCAGGGAGGGTGAGATCAGAGGATGTTTTTGGCTCAGTATGAGAGGTTGGATCAACCTTGTGAAGAACACTATCGGCGGCACCAAAAACTAGAAGCAAAAATCCCTAGAACCTGGCTCTGATAACATGCTAGAGAGAGGGAGGAAAATAATATTTTCTACTTGCATTCCATGTAAAACATGTACAATATATACTACTATTCTGCCTATAAATCAGGAACCAACAAAACCAGAAAGGAAGTAAAATGCCTATTTAAGCTATACAACAATAACGGGAAAATCCTTCCTATAAATTAGGCTAAACTCTCGCCAATAAATAGTTTACAACAGATATTGTTCTACCACTTCTCACACTTTCGACTAATAAAGCTACATATTTGGGGGAGTGTTTTTATCGCAAGTGTTTTTCTTTATTTATGCCTTTGTTGATTTAATCACTTGAGTTTAGTTTTTTGTTTTTAATTGTGCTAGATTTTGCGAAATGCACCCCTTTAAAAATTTAAAATTGGTATTAGCCGAATAAAAACTTGGTATGTCAAGTTGGTGTAAATTCGTGTTTCACAATTATGGCTATAAGAGAAGGGGCATTAATCATCAGGCCACCGTTGTTAGATGATTCAAAATATCTTATATGGAAATCACAAATGAAAGTATTCATTCGGGGCACAAGAAACAAAAGCGTGAAACTCAGTTTTAAATAGCTAGACACATCCAGTGACGACTGATGAAAAGGGAAGAGCAATACTTAAAGATGCATCTAAGTAGACAAAGGTTGAAGAAGAAAGAGCGCTTGAAAATTCTCAAGCCCTGGACGTCATCTTCGGTGCAGTTGATGGAGGTTGCTTTGCTATGATATCAGCATGTGAATCAGCGAAAGAAGCATGTGGCACTTCACAAACTATACATGAGGGATCAAAATCTGTGATAGTCTCAAAACTTTAAATGTTGGCTGTGAGATTTGAAGAGTTAAAGATGGAAGAGAGTGAAATTATTGGAGATTTCCATAAGAGATTGCGTGACATAGCAAACCAAGCACATCAACTCGGGAAGAAATAATCTAACCTGAAACTAGTTAAGAAGACATTAAGATCGTTGCCTCCGAAGTTCATATCGAAAATTGCAACAATTAAGGAAACTCGTGATATTAATGAATTGTCATTGGATAAGATAACTAGAATTCTTACCGATTTTAAGATTAATTTGTTTAGGGACAAATAGAAGGGGAAAAAAGGATTGGCATTGTAAGCCAATGTTAGTAAAGCCATGAATGACTTCGAAGATGAATTCGATGACAATGAGGATATGAAGTTATTGGCAAGAAATTTTAGTTAATGGTTCAAGAAAGTGAAAAAGGATAGATATGATTTTAGGCAAAATGGTGAAAACTCATCAAATAATAGTTCCAAACAGCGAGCTAAAACTCAAAAAGGTGAAAGAAAAGTTAAAAAAATTCAATGTCATGAATCTCAAGACTTTAGATATGTGCTAATAGAATGCACTAACACTTTGAAGAAGAAAAAGGAAAGTCCTATACAAGCATTTGGAGTGAAAATAAATTTAGAAGTGAGTATGGTGGTGAAGAAGAATTTGTGAGCAGTGCTGCATTGGTTGCTTTATATAACAAAAGTCCAGTTGTTTGCTTAACAACAACCAAGAAGGAAAAAATTGATGATGAAAACGTGGATAAATCAGAAATTTTCAAAAAGAACGAAGATGAATCAACTCAAATTCTAACCTTTGAATATCTATGAAGCCTATTAATTAATGTATGCAAAATAGGTGGAAACATGTAAGAATAATGAAAAGTTAAAGAAGGATAACTCTACTATGAAGAACATTATTTGAGATCCAGAGAATAAATTATTATCTACAAAAGATGAGTTGAATGAAACAAAATTAAAGCTAGTTAGTACAAAAAAGGGATAAGAATGTTAAATGGAAGTATTGAAAAGTTAGAAAAGTTGCTAAAAATCGATCAAATCAAAGCAGATCCCCAAGACATTGGCCATAAATGTGAAAGTTCTAAGTCTAATGATGAGAATAATGGCACAACCAAATCTGTCCAATAAGAAGTCTCAAGGAAGAATCAGAGATTTATACCCATATGTTATTTTTGTGGGGTTATCAAGCAAATAAGGACAAAATGTTACAAGTTGTTACAAATGATATTTCAAAAGGCTCAAAATAGAAAATCTAGACACTCTTCAATGAACCTTCAACAACAACCCATGTTACCAAAACATACTTGGGTTAAAAAGGGTTAATTACATGCACAAAGACGTCATGAAAGAAAATAAGAAATTACCTAAATTCATAGTTAATTGCTACTGTTAAATAAGCTATTCAGACAGAGGATAAGTCAGTTGCTTCAGAAGAAGAAACCAACCAGATAGTTGATGATAGAGATAATGCGACGAGTAATAAGACTAGGTTTGAATTTTTTTGAAAGGCATAGGGGCTGTTTGCTTTACAGTTTTGAATTATATGATGTTATTTATTAAAAAAATAGGGTTTGAAGGAGTTAACATCTAGACTTTATGAGTTTTTATTTATAGGTTTTATAAGGTTCAGGTGATTGGTGTATGTTTGGATTCTTCCTTACTTGTTGAATAGTATATTTGACGTGAGAATGAAGCTCTCCTTGATGATTTGAAAGTTTTGCTTCTGAATGTTGATGTGCGACATTATGTTGAGAAAATGTTGATACTTGGTTGGGGACTTGTAGAAAGATTTAGATTTTCTATTATTTGGCTTTTCAATTTTTATCTTGATTTCTCTCTATATCGTGGGTTGTAAGAATTTGGGTAATTTGTATTCGTATGGTTTATGTGAGGAAGAGATTAATTAAGTTTTATTATGATTTGTTAAATGCATCTTTGTGTTTCTAAATTTAATCAGTCGTATCTGAATATCCTATTTTGGAGATAATGACTATCTAAAGTAACATGTTTTTGGAGATACAACTTGATAATTGTAGCCGGATTATTGGTGTGATTCACGTAAGATGTGGGCTAAATGTTATCGTTTCTAGTTAGTAGAAATTGACATATTTTGGATGACGTGGTAGCTAAATTTCTAGGGTTATTGTCGATGATGTTTGGAGCTAATTATGATGTTATAGAAGCTTATCTGTTGCAAACTTCTATTTTATGTAATAAGTGACCTGGGCATAATCCTTGTAGCTGGCCATTTCTTTTGTCTTTGTTGTTGATTGGGTGGTCCTTTTAGCAACTGTGATTTTTTATTTTGAGCTTTAAATTGATTGGTTTATATGTTATTATGTATTTTGATTTTGTTGATTACATGATTTTCTGCAACTGGGAATTCTTCTATTATTCAACGACAATTGAGGGTGTTCTTTGGGAACTTTGTAGCTGATTTTTTTTTTCTGGTGTTCTTATCGTTCCGGTGTCATTGTTCATTGTCCATGGTGTGTTGATTGTGTGGCTGTTTTTTACGATTTGTGGTGTACGAAAACTCCTGAAATTTTCGTGATCTTAGTAGTTGCTATACTTGAAATGTTTCGTGATTTTTCTAAGTTGTCTTGGTGTGGTTTTTGGGTGAAAAATGTTTAAGATTGGCATGGTGCTGCAACTATATTTTTTGTAATGTTTCGATGATGAAACGTTTATTCGATTGATGTTATTTTGATGCTTTTTTTGGTGGGCTGATCGTGATTCTTCTCAATAATTCACAGCATGTATTGTTTTGTCACTTCTTGCACGTTCGATTGGTGAAGTTACATATTTAAGGGAGTGCATTTATTTAAAGTGTTTTTTCTTTATTGATTTAATAGCTTGAGTTGCTCAATTATCGTCCTCATTAATAAACAGTGTTACGAAAATCTTCTGTTGAGGTCAGGACAAGGTGGTCGCGCTATTGAGTGTGAAATACTTTCACGGATTATGAGGACGCGAGATAGTGTCAATGATTGAGTGGTGACAACTTAGTAAAGCCTTATATAAATCTATTGTCGTCAATAAAAGTATTAAGCTAAGTAAGGGTTTCACATACGTGAACAATATGTGCTGAACTGTTATTAAAATTCGATGTTAATTTACATTTGTGCGTTTAATTTTCTGCTTTTAATTGTGTTCGATTTGGCAAAACTACTGCACCCCTTCGGAAATTTACACTGTCAATGTTTTAAAAATTAAACCAGTATGGTCGTTTTAACAAAAAAAACTTTAAACCGATCAACTTTTCAGTTTGATTTTAAATTTTCAATTTAATTTAGTTTGATAATTTTTGTTATTAAAAACTTATCAGTTTATTAATTAATTGGTCAATTTTTGTAAACTAATTAATTTTTATAAACTAAAATTAATTAATTAATTTTTATTTAAGTCTTATTTTTCAATTAAACTTTAAAATTTCAATGAATAAGGACAATATTTTTCAATTATTTTTTAAATTCTTCAATTTTATCTATTTAGTACTATGATGATTTAATATCAGTTAAATCTTTTATACCTTAAACTTCATATTTTACAAGTTAATTTGTGATTCAGTTTTTAACATATTAAATAAAAAGATAATATGCATAATAGCGAAAATTTTTTGTAGAGCTTTCATATAAATTTAAATAAGTTCTTAATAAAAGTTATAAATTAACTTTTATCATGAACATTTATTTATAAAATAATTTTCATTAAAATTTTAATAACTATATTTAAAGTTAACATTCAATAACAGTAAAGTTTTTATATTCTAAAAAGTAATGAGTCTATTGTTAAGTATTAATTTGTTATATAAAATTTATATATGAAAAAAAAAGGAGTATAGCTTTTCTCTACCTGAACATGCAATAGAACCCATCTTAGGTTTTAGGCTTTTGGCATATCCAGGCAGCCTCCAGTCTTCACGATCAATTCTCCAGTAAAGTGAAGGAAATGCTCTTAGCCCAAAGTATAAGAAATGCTTTAGGTCCACGTTTTGTGCGTCTAAGTTGGGCTGTGATTTATGATCAGCACACAATGAATACTGTGAATCTAATAATTATTTTGTCGTAATAAAAATTATTTTGTTATATTTAATTTAAAAAAATATTATAAACATATTTTCTATATTATAATTGAGATTATACTTTCTCCTCTTTCTCAATTGTAATAACTATAGTTTAATTAAGTTTAATTTGACTATAAAATAGCACTTTTTAAGTAAATTTAACTTACGATCAAGTCTATAAAATATGAAGTCTCGTGATCCTGGGCAATGATTTTGATATACCTTTCTCCTATATCAAGATTATGATGAGCATTGCAAAATGTCAGCGTTAACGTCAACTTGATAGATATGTGACATGCTCATCAAAGTTATCTATTTCTCGAGACTCGAGTGTAGGATGAGAAAGATATCAATTTGTACAATGTTCTAAAGAGTTGTTACACACTAGTATATCCTCTTTCAGTCTCCTGTAGGGCCGAAGCATAAGAATGGAAGATATTTAATCGGATCAGTCATTCTAGACTTAGGTCCAATTTTAAGATGGCGTGTGAGTCGATCGGTCCATTCTCATGAGGTTGAGTCAAACACGATAGAGATGTTGAATTAAACACGTCAGGTATTTACTATATAAGATCATTATCTCCTCACGATGCAGGTACGACTCTATTAATCTTGATAACCTTTGTTATTAGTCAAAAATTTACGATAGAAAACTAATTTAAACATTGGAGGGGCAAGCCGGTGATCAACCTCCGGTATGCCTTTGCTGTTTTTGCAGATATCTCTTAATCCAAGCTAATCGAGATCATAGATTCAAGTAACGACGTCCAACTCTAACAGAATCAGATTAAATCACTATTCAACCCCTATTCGTGTAATAATATTCTTTATCAGATCTAAGCTAATGGATCAATCTTGATATTTGAATTTAATTACATTCAATTATAGTAATATTTAAATATCTAAACTTGTGGTGGACATTCTTGATCTTCACTCTTGAGTTATCTGCATGGCAGTAGTTTTTGCATGCGATTGCGTGAAACATGGTTTTAGTTTTCATTACTAACACCAATAGACCTCATGTTTAAAGGAGATCTTTCAAAGAGCATCCTCGATCTCGATCTAAAATTCTAATCTCTAACCTTTGAACCACTCATAAAGGGACAAGACGTGGCTCACTGAGTGAATGTTGAATCAGATATTAATTGGGGAGTGCCTGAACTAAAATGGAGCCACGGCCCTAGACCTAGAGGGAATGGTCACTCGAGTGTCGACCACTGGTGTGTGGTTTATGCTTTTCCCAGACCCACGCGAACGGCGATAATATGAGGATCTTGAAAGTGACCAACTAGGAATCTTCTTTGTCAGCTTTGAAAGATTTGCGCCAACACCATCTTCTTTTCTTTGCTCAAAGATTCCAAAACTATCCGTCTTTCCCAAAATTAAATCAGTATTTAGTTGAATTTGGTTTCTTCAGCTTGACTTAAAGGCCTTTATTTGGCACTGGTGGGCTTGGAGGTACCCCAATTTGGGAACCCTTTCTCTTTCAATGGCTCAATTTAAAGGGATATGGTCTACTGGAAACTTTATCAACTCCCATGAACGTGGACATTGAAAGTGCAAGCATTGCAATAAATGAAGAGAGAGGAAGAGGTTTGTCTTTGATTCATCAAGTAGAACTAGTGCTCCAGCTATACTTGCTGGTTCACATGAGTAACAGTTCCTCTTTGTTTCCATCTCAGTTGGAGTATAAAGATCAATCAAAATCAAGTTACATCGCAATTTCAAGCTAGACGGATCTAAACCATTTACACTTAATAACATGATTTTATATTATTTGTAATTAAAAACCTTTTGCACGACCTGAACCATTAAAAAAGTCATAGATTAGTACTGACAATATGCGTATGTTTTAGGGTTATACTTTTGAAGATCTTACCAGCTTATACAAAAGTAAAGCTAAGCAGAAGCCGTAAAGTATGCAGGAGCATTGGGATGAGCAAGTTAGTCAATTTTCGATTACTCTTTGATTCTTTTTTTTTTTTTTTAACATTAGGTATCTTAGTTTAGTCAGACTAATTTTAAGCCCCTACGATCCTACCCCAAGAGTCTAGAGAATATGAATATGGAATCTTAAGATCCATCAGATTTCTACGTAGCTTGTATATTTCTGCGCACAAATAGTCTTCACATACTCTAAATTATTCAGTTGATGATTGATCACTAGCTCCGCCTGCTTAGCATCAGGTTCCTATCAGCCTCCAAATTTCCTAACAGCTCAAACTCCTATAATATCGTTGGAAGCGAGACACTCGTAATTAATCCGATCAACGAGTTTTGTCCAAGGAACTAGAAGATCATCTGTTACTCTTTGATTCTATAATCATGAAACGAAGATAACTACATATCCTTCTGGTCAAAAAAGAAAAGAAACCAGTGATAAATATCCTTCCATGTTGGAGACGATATGAGGGCCTTTATTTTTGATGGACTACAATACACGCAAGTTGTGAAATTTGCATACACCAGTCTAATCATGCATGTTGATCTCTCAGGAAAAAGGGCGTGTGCAACAATTTTCACCAAATACCTTTGTCTTAATCTCTGTTATAATGAAATGTGGTGGGTACAATCACTTTGAGCCAAAGGAGCAGAACAAAAGTGAAATAAAGAATCGATAGTGCGTCCGTCTACTAGCTATGTGAAGCCTGAAAAGAGCCAACCAATGTAAAGATAGAAGGATCTTTCCAAAGTAAAAGAAACAGTTGGCTGGTTTGGCTTTCACCATCAAAATATCTCATTTTGCTAATCTATGTATGCATTTTTTGAGACGTTCAGATCTCCTGCCTAATATTATGGTGTTTTATTGTGTCAAATAAATCTCAGTCGTTTATTTATGTAGATCCTATATAGGTCTCATATGAACTCGCGTAAGTCTCACAAAATAAATTGTGAGATTTTATAAGACATAATAAAACAGAGTAATATTTGACAGAAGATCTTGGTTCTTTTTGGAGCTCCATGACTTTGGTAGTTCTTGTTTTGAGAATATAACTTTTAGCGAGTCTTTAATCAAGAATTCGTATCCATTAATCTTCGTATATGTCTAAGATAAATCTTTTAATGTACATAATAATCTGTAAGATCAAGTGATCGATTCGACTCAAACGATTATTAAAATTTCTTAATCAGAAACGAATCTAAATCTCTTGCCAAATTAATGCAATTAGGAAGTTTCCATGAACCAATTAGACAATCTGCTAAGGGATGACTCTAACTTCTTTTGGTAAAAGAAATTTTCAAAGAATCGGAACTCACCAAAACCTAACCTACACAACCTGCTGCTTTAGCGGTTTACTCTATGGCTGCTTGCCAATCATAGATTATTCTCCTAGCAAATTAAGCAAGCCCTTGTCCGGTTTTTCCCTTGTCTTCAGAATCTAACTCATGATCTATCGACAACGTTCGAAATCTACTTCTAAGTTACTGTTTTTTTTTCTTCTTTTTTGTATTATGTATCCTTCTTCAGAATGATTCTTTGAAAATTTGCAGACTGAAGCAAAATACAGCATCATTTCAAGTGCTGCAGTGTATATCATTGATATCAACTGTTACACAGCTGACCACTTTCCAGAGGGCATTGTTTCAAATATCAAATCTGTCTCATAAATTCACCGACATTGCATGCTATGTCGATCTTCAAAACCTGACAATTTGTACCAACACATGTACAGGGATCCATCTCCAAAACGCTTGCTTTCCTACAGCTATCGCACGCATGCCATGTTCTTCCCTGATAATCGAAATCTTCTGTAATGTTTTAGAGAGTGTACTTTTATACTTATTTAGTGACAGTTTCACTGTAATAGTTTAAGCAGTTGTATAAGGTCAATTTAATTAGTTTTATATATTCACTAAAACACTGCTTCAAGTGAAAGTCTTTTAATTTTGATATCGTGTTAAGTGACCGTTTCACCACAATAGCTTAAAATATTGTGTAAGGTTAATTTAATTAGTTTTATATATTTACTAACAACCTGCCTACTCAGCTTATCTTATGCCTCTCTTATATTTTTCCCTCACAATTTAAATTAGTGTCTTTTTATATTGCGTTTAATAACTCATCTAGTATGAATTTTTTATTTTAAAAATTCAAAAGCTAAGTAATATATAAATTTTATATTTACAGTGTTTTAGTAAGATATATTTTCAAGTGATGAATTTTATTTTAAAAGGTTTAATTTTTAAAGTTTGATATTACTTTTTAAAAAATTATAATTTAGATAGTACGTAATTTTCCTCGTCCCTTTTTATATTCTATTGTGATGGAAATCTTGTGTTGGAAAGAAATAAAATTTGTAAGAAATATATAAATAAAAATGACATAAATTTAATATTTTAAAATTTTAGATTGAAGTACTATTACGAAAATCTCTAAATATGGGAGCTCTTCATTACGTACCTGTTCTAACCATATCTCATTCTACCCTTGACTAGAGAGAGGCTTAGTGACATTCCAAGTAATGTTACAATCACCAGTTGACCCACTAGGCAAAGTAGTGTCTAAATTTGAACTAGTGCATGCTTTCCAAGCAAAACAAAACAGCTTTCATTGTTGAAACAAGCTTTACTTAAAACCTGGACGAGTCTAAGGACCTTTAGACCATTGAAATGAACGTAACCAAATATTAATAATACTGAGACTCCTCCATAAAGCGTGTTCTTGAAGACGACTTAACAAGAACACCCCAATGTGGTCAAATCGTCGAATCAGCAAAGCTTGTCAATGCAAATCAATTAGGAGAACATAAGCTTCACTTTGTCTACCAAGTGCTCAACATGGTATTATGGTTCGAGGAAACATTCATATACAATTATTCAACTCGTTGATTATATATCTCTTTGACGTTTAGGCACGTAAAGCCTAATCACGAGTGTTTAATTTTAGCTAAATAAAATGATTGTCCCCTTAGAATTGGTTCAATTAGTGATAACCGGACCAAATATCTTACGAATAATTGAGAATTTGAATTACATAATTTACAGTTATTATAAATAATTTATCAAAATACATAATTTAGAAGTACTTATATACTTTCAAGATTTTATTTAGTGTTAATAAATTATAAATTTTTATTATTAAAAAAGAAAATTATTAGTCGTTGCTTAGCGACCATCTTTCTTATAATCGACTTTAACCAACATTATTATTGTTAATTATACCTATTTATTAAGGGTACGGAAGCATATGTGCGTGCATGGAATCATGATTAAACATGCACTTTGTAATCAATTAGACCTAATCAGAAGACTGATTTGACTTGGAAAAATGTTTATTTTGATATATTCTGAATTTGAAAGTTTTCCCCTCTACTTACTCTTTAAATTTCTGAAAGCTGATTAAAGCATGTAGGCCATCTGTTCATCACATCCTTAATTGTTCCGATAAGTGAAGTTTAATGAACTGGTTTCACATGGTTGAGCTAACAACCTTGTCGATGGTGAGATCGGATCGACGGTGGTGGATTTTGGGCCACGTTCTACCTGTCTGAACGCCACGTGTGCTTTTTGCACATGTAATGTTGGTGTCACCATTTATGCAGGAGTCCATCGATCTTAGGCATCACTTGCATTGTCAGTGACGTTAATCTTTGCTAAGGGAGTTAATTAATTACAAATGTTTCCTGATTAAATAATATGAAAAGAAAAAAGCAGGAGCATATTTATAGCTTTTACTTTACTTTTTATGGGTATCTCTTTCTTTTGCCTTTTCTATATACAGGCAGAATCATGGCTACAATTGAAATCCATTATACCCCTTATTGCCCCAACATTTTGAATATACTTGTTCCCTTTAATTTGAAAAATAAAAATATATAAATCTCTTATATAACTTTACTTATTAAATTTTTTTTCATTTTTTGTAATTGAGTATTAAAAATTATTAATTTTTTTAAATCAAAACTTTAATCACATGTTACATTTTTGCTATTCCAATCTTATTTCAATTTATCTCATTCATATATTTATGTAGAACTTATATAAACGTGTGAATGAGATAAATTAAAACATTGTTCGGTTCCACTTAAATGTATGGATAAAATGATCTAGAACATGATTAGAACAACAAAACTCCCACATAAATATGTAGATAAAATTGATTGAAATAATATTAGAATAACAAAACTGATACATGATTCACATAAATATGTTGATGAGATGGATTGAAACATGGTTAAAATAACAAAACTGATACAGGTAATATGTTACCTAAAGCTTGTTATTAAAATCGAGACAAAAGAAAATTGTGAATTATGATATTCGAATAAAGGACTATTGTTCAAAATTTTTTATATAGATCTTTTTATAGTTTTATTGAAATAATTTGAAAATAAAAATTGATATATTTTTAAAATTTTAACTTGTAATTCTATGATCACAGACGGAGCTACGTGGAGGCCCATGATGCACTGGCCCTCCAACATTTAAAAAATTAAATAATTTTATTTTAATATATATATAAAGACGGAATTATTTGAAGTC
>JANIHY010000002.1:1378611-1389809 GCA_027479065.1 Erythroxylum brevipes
CTATCTCTCTGAATAATTTGTAATAATTTTTGGATATAATATTCTTTTAATCTTTTAATTTTCTTGAAAAAAAGTGTCTTATAAAAATATTTTCAAAATTAGTAGATTGAGTTTAATTCGCCAATTTAATTAGTTGATTATTAAATATAATTGTAAGCGGTTTAACATAGTTAAACATTTAAAACATTTCAATTTGCTAGAAAAAAAGGCTGACAAGTGACAAGCCATTTATCAAACAAGTTACGTAATAATTTGACGAGAGATTATTTTAACATCTTGATCTTTGTAGATAACCCAAATACTACATTTTGCTTTTAACAATATGTCGGTGTCTTCTTACAATCATAAGATGGAATATCGACAAGGTAAAGGATTGAAGTCTTAAGCTTTAGGTTTCGAAATAAAATATTTCAAAAAAAAGTTCAAGGCATCTTGTTCATAAGGTTTCTATTTTGTGGGATATGGAGAGGAATATTAATATGCGACAGCCTTCTCTTTATATATTTACAAAGAGGGTGTAAAGTTAAAAGCATCTTGTCCATAAGATTTTCTACAAAGTGAGAGTTATAATATGCACAATCTTTTTTTTATATTTTTATAAAGAGATTATTTTTGTAACTTAAATCTATAATTTTTTAGTTACAGATGAACAACTTTACTAGTTGGTCAAGACAAATCTATATATATATTATTTCATTGCATGTAATATTTCTACATGCCACGAAATAAAAAAGGTCATATTTTAAGATTATGTTTAATTAGATGTAAGGTTTTTAATGAAATAAAATGAAATTATTTATTATAAAATATAATAAAAATATATATAATATTAATAAATTGTTGTTTGAGATGGATTGAATGTTGTTTGAGAGAAGTGTTTATAATATAATATAATAAAATATTATTTATTACCGTAATCTTTCTTTTTTTCTAGAGCGTCACTCGTATCCTAAATTTCCTAATTAAAGGGCTTATACATCCACAAAAGTCTCGGAACCCGCGATGAGTCTCGCCAATTTCCGTTCATCTGATCGCCGGAATGCCTACATCATACGTCAACTCACATTGCAATGGTCTGCGTCAAAGTTCAAAGGTTCATTACTATCTCTACACTGCCTTCGTTGTCCATATCTGTTAACTGAATGGGAGAAAATGGATGCCAGTACTTCAAAGTTCCACCTGAAAGCAGAGCACCAACTTTTATCTTTATCCGATAGATCCGTGGCAGGCTTTACCTACGTGTATGGCGTGAAGATGATACGTATCTGTTTTCACTTATACAGTTATACGTATTATCTGTGCTTTATTTTAAAAAAAATTAAGTTTCATATAAAGTTTCAATATTCGTCAATTTTGATAATATCTAAGTGTGATATTAATTTTGACTTTTGAGTAGCATGAATATAAAATAGATAGTATGCTTACCTTTTTTAACGTCATACATTTTTTTTATTCGAGAAAATCTCGTAGACGGATCAAGCGAGCACATCTCTTTGAAGGTTCAACTAGCGCACCACCCCACAGATGGGTCAAGCGGGCGCACTTCATCATTGAGGGCTCAACTAGTTCTCCATCTACAGGTAAAATTTCGGCTGTCTCAGGCTCTTATAAGAAGGGCTAGCATGGAATTGAACCTGAAACTTAATTAAAGTCAAGCCCGGTTCTCAACCATCGAACCACACCCCTTGAGGGCTTAACGTCATACATACATGTCTATTTAGAATGTATGTTCTAAAAATCACAAACAAGGAGTAATTTTTAAAATCTATGATTTATAAATTACTACATTTGGTTATTTAAAAGAGAAAGAAGTGCTGAAAATTTTTGTTATTTTCTATAAAGTTTGACAACTATTAATTGTATTTTTTGATTTTCAATAAATTATTAGTTAAGTTACATAATTTGATCCAGATAAAAATAATAAAATGATTCAATAAATAATCTAAATCAATTGATCAAAGTCTGGGTGAAAAGTGAATCTTAATTAGTATGAACCAGACGAAGCTTGTGATGGAAAAGATTGATATAAAAGTTATATATAAAAGTTAATGTCTCTTACAGTTGCTCATATTAATCGTAAGTATAACGATTCTCTGATTCGTTAAGAGAGCTTACTGTAAAAAGATCTAAACCTCGTGTCGGGAAACACTTTTTATAAAGATCCAGTAGATTCGTAATTGTTTGGAGCTTAAAAACGACATCGAAATTAGAGATGAAACTGAAATCAAGTATTCTGCATTACATTTATTTTTAACTGTTTTATGTATGATTACGAGTAATTAATAAGATTTGTATTACGTATTACAAGAAATTCTAAAATTATAATATTTGTTAAACTTCTGGGCCCTTAGGAACAACCCTTTCAATTATTATTAGGAGCAGCCCTTTCAATTATTATTTTTTTACCATTTAATAAATCATAATTATATTTTGGTTACTAAATAATTGATACTCAATAATTTGAAACATATTTTTCAGTTTTTAAAATTTTTATTATAGTTAAAATTTAAAAATTTTATATTGTAATTCAAGAAGTTTGGAGTTTTAACTCATAAGTTTAAGAATATAAGAATGTATTATAATACTTTAAGAATTAAAGAATCTTAAGTTATAAAATTTTTTATTCCCTGAACTATACAACAGTTATTTTAAATATTAATTTAAATATTATATTAATTTATATGTTATTCTTAAAATCTTAATAAATAATTGAAATCATTTATATTTATTTTAAAAATTGATACCTTTTAAGTGTTTGTAATGTAAAATATATATGAAATTGTGAGCTAAGAAAGGAATGCCATAACTAAACAATTCGAAGACATAGCTTAAAAACCAAAAGGTTTCATTTTAACTTTCTTATATACAGTATTTACTACTGCCTTTCTGCTGGCTTATTTATACGAAGTCACAGTCGCTCGCAGTAGAGCTAAAAGCACACTTGGCACGTGACATATACGCACGTGATCGAAGCCACGATAAAACCCAGTAAAACCACGTGTGGCTTAAGTGGCCATCGTTGGACATGAACCAGAGCACGATATGTTCAGTTCTGCATAAACACAGCGAAGACCGAAGATTGCTTTCTCTTATTCTATTATGTATTTTCGTCGACCGGAGGCCTAACAGATAGCTTCTAGACGCACCAAGGAGTCGGACTTTGCAATGTATCCCAAGAAGTTGCCTCCATCAGATTGCTGTTGAAAATTCCAGGGTTGTCCATCACCGGAAAATCTATCGACATTGCTGCTTCTGTCCAGATCGAATCATCAAACAGCGGCAAGTTCACCTTAAAGTCTGGCCAAAGCTCGTTGAGACCCTCTCCTCTGTTCCCATTCCAGTTTTCCACCACCTTACCATAAGTTTCAACGTTTTCGTCAGGAAGAGACACGAGTGTCTGTTGGTGGAATGTTGGTGGCAATTCGTCAGGAACGAACATCGGAGTAGGCGAGGGACACGCAACAGTCGACATGTGCAGTGGTTGAGTTTCGTTTCCAATTTGTGGAATCTGGGAATTGGTTGCCGGAAAATGGCTTGTGGTAGCGTTCATATCTGGCAAGTTGAGTTTCGCTTCGGCACCGTAGAGCTTACGAGCGGCAGCGTCATATGCGATGGCGGCTTCGTGGGAGGTGTCGAAAGTTCCAAGCCAGAGACGAGCTCCTCGATTCGGTTCTCTGATCTCGGCGACCCATTTACCCCAAGTTCGCTGACGGACACCTTTGTAAGTGCAGAAAGCATTCTCTGGACCACCTTTGCCACGCATGCAACCTTTCCTAGAACTAGCCTGGACAGGCCTTTTGAGCAGTTTTTCCTCTCCAAAACCAGTCATGACTGATTTCGACATTCCTGCCCAAAAACAAAACAAAACAAAACCACAAAATCGATAACAGCAGATGGTGTTTGTGATAAGAGATCATAAAGCGCAAGCACATTGTGGAAAATGAGTAACTAGCTGGGTTGGTATTTATAGAACAATTAGGGCGATGAGAACATAAGATGGTGAAATGGAGTAAAGGGGGCAGACAAAGAAACGTGTCTCTAAATGGGTTTGGAGCGGATACTTGGCATGAAGAATAAGACCTACCGTGTCCACAATAAAGCTATGTGTTTTCTCTCAACAACACACTTGGCCGGGGATATTTGTCTGCACACAAGCTCATGTGGCAACGGAGGATGAGAATTCAGGTTCGCGTTTCTTATAGAATTAAACTTTCTCAAGAATTATAAAAATTAACTCAGTTCAATGGATTTGGATAATGGGTCATTTACTATTGGGGGACGGTGTGAACGGGAGTGAACGGTTGGGGATAAGAACTGCTTGAAGTTCCCAAGAACAAACTGAGTTAAGTGTAGTGCTATAACACAACACGACAAGACAATTTAGCAAATGACTGCTTGGTCTTTCATGTTTTCATACATGGGAAATTTCGAAAACTATGAGCTGGTACGAGCTGTGTAAAAACTATGTTCACACACATAAAAGCAGCTCTCAATTCCACTTCCAGGGTTTACTTGCGTGGATCCCACTTCTCAGCTTCTCGACGCACGAACATTTCAGTGAATCTCTTACAGGATCAGATCGTTTGTGGACCCTTACTAGGTTTAGATTCCAATTAGTGGACCCCAAACTCATACTCCATCAGGTATATACCACGTTATATTACGGCTGCCGCCGGCTGAGTTTGCCAAATCGACTCAAGAGAACCAGAAAACGGAAACTAATCATGAATTCATACTGAACGAGACTAAACGCTAATTCAGACTCGTACTTGGCACTATGAGCTAGAGTTAATGCCAATTCTTGATCCTTTCGCAGTCCAATATGGTTCCTGAACGTTAGAATCGTATGTATAGTTCTTAGCTAACCGGACAAAGTTGGAAGTTGACGTGAACACACCTCTTACAGCATCATAATCAACGGTAATAATATCCAAAAGAAAGCAATTTGAACAATCATTAATACACCCAAGTAATAGTAATGCAAGCTTTCCTTATTATGTTCCATGTCTTGCTGTCTTGTTTTCTCTGAGATCTCTGCTGTGGCATTCCTAGGACTGCACTCCAGAACGAAGTGTCTGTTAGGTTCTCTTGTCAAAGATCAGGCCTTTTTATATACATGTAGCTACAATTTCTCCATCTATCATGGAGAAAATAACTTGCAATGAATTGACCTGATAACCGAACCAAATAATTTACTTGATTCTAAATCGTTGGCACGTGAAATAATTTATTCACAATACATGTTTTATAAATTATTAGATACCCACACAAAAAATCAACAACAAATTTCAATGTTATAAAATAAATATGAGTTTCCATTTTTTGAGACCCGTTTTAAAACCTAATTATGCATATTTTTCAGTTTCTCCCTCTTCCGAAAGCTTAAGTCTTGAATAATGTTACTATCTGTCGTTATATAAAGACAAGTATGTTCTACAATGCAACAGACCCATTTTCTTAGGCTTTTTCGTGATTTTATGACCCAAGAACCAATGTAAATATAACTAAACAACAAAATGTTCAATATGTAATCCTTGTTTGCATTAAAATTCGTACGAGTTGAAGCTACTTTCTGGGAACGTAAACTGAAATTCACCAAATAGCTTATGCAATGAGCAGAAAGAGTTTAAAATGCATGCAGTAATCACTTTTTTTTTTTTTTAATAACAATATTAAGGTTTCAGTCTCCTTGTAAGAACAATATATGAAATAGATAAGTCAATTTAGTGGACATGAGATGCATGACACTTTAATCTCAGCATGCTTCTCCTAATAACACGCAATAAGAACCTTATGATAGATTACAAAATAACCTCTAATCGTATAGACTTGAGGAAGAGAAGATTTACAGGTCATTGGATCTTCCAGCGTAACAAGAAGCAATCTGTGGACAGTGGAATCCAGTTCACGGGTGTTACGAAAAAAAAAGGCATACCTCACCAAATGCAGGAAGATCCACATGCAAGCGATTGCCTAATCAGCAGCTTCTAACAAAGTGAATGCATTGATCCTATTATCTATCTGTGACCAAACCGTACGTCCAAATCATATGCTGATAGAAGATCGATGCAATATTCATCATCCAGGGCCTCAATGTTTGAAAAAGTTCGACAATCTAGCTTCTCAGAAAGTCCTTCAAAGAGAATTGTGGAAGTCCATCCTAAGCAATTGCCAACCAAAGGGATTAAAGCATCAACAAAGCTCTTCTGTACAAAAGTAATTAGTATCTAATACCATCTAGAGATATCTATCCATAATTGTTTTCTGACAATAAGAAAAAAAGAAAACCACTGCATCGAAGACAAATGTAGATAATTTAGTAACCAAACTCTTTAGTAATGATGAACATTCTTTAAGCTATATCACAAATAATTTATTTGAAGGATCCTAGCGATATCCAACTCATCAAAACGAGTTAGCAGAGTCAGGGTCATAGATGTTGGAAAACGTGAAAACCAACAAACTATCCCTTACCTTGGCGTGGTCTTGGTTTAAAATTTGTCCGACTATGGTCATCTGCTGTATCAGTCGCTCAATAGCTGTGTAGCTTGGCAGGTTTGCATGAGCTGATATTATTTATAACCAATGAATTGTTTGAGAGATAAGAACAAAAATTCAAAGATATACAAAAGGTGAGCAGATGATTTATGATGGAAGAGTATACATTAGTAAGGGTCTATTAAAATAAAGATAACTTAAGGAGGTAACAGGGATACTGAAGAAACAAACCAAGGATCACTCGGTTCAGATTATCAGCAACTTGCTGTCGATACTCCATGCTTAGAAGATGAAACATTGGGGACTTTTCTGGATCATCATAAGCAAGCAGAGCCATGCAATCCTGGAATAAGACCAAACCGACTTTCATTATCTGAAAATGAACTTGATTGAGTACATTATACACATCTAAAACAATCAGCCCCATAAAGGAACATACTTCAATCTTTTCAACATATTTCTGATCCCTCCCAAATGGGGTCAACTTGGTTTCAGCAAACTCTAAAGCTTCTGTGCTGCAATTTTAAGGGAAGGATTTACACTAATAAGGACTTATGAGACCCAGAAACAATGAAAATGTTGACAACTTCAATGAAGATTATTCAACTTCACTGTCTTGATTGACTGCCTTTTTAAATCGATTCGAACCCACTCCTGCAGCCTTGGATTTCTCTGCATTCACAGTAGTTTCGACTAAAATCCCAAAAGCAATTCAGCCAAAAGAAAACAAAACTCATATAGATCTACAAAATCAAACTTTTAACGCCAAACACCAAAGAAGGTTAAAAGAAGCGAACTTTAAAAAAAATCACTGCATGCAACCAAGAGCTAGTCTAATATCGCACCTAATGATTGTGGAGCCACCGAGTCCTTGTCCTCATCCTCGGCTTCAATGACGACCGGAGATTTGTCTAAGTCAGCAAGAACAGGATTTTCAACAACAGTAACTTGTAGATTAGAGGCCACCAACTCAGATTCCTTCATTGGACTGATAATTTCCACCGGCAGCACCGGCGCCGCATCGGTCGACAACGGTTCAGTCATAACCGCCGCCGTCTATGGTTCAATCAGTCCTGCAATCAGAACCAAAAGCCCAAGAAAACCACCAAAAACACGAAAACACAAACCTTTGATTGTTTGAAGTAGTTAGGCGGAGGAGAACTAGGGAACGAGGAAGAGCAGAGAGGACGCTTGTTGGAGGCGGAGCTCCGTCTGGTTTCGACCATGCTGATGCCTGCTATCGATGATTCCCAACTAGTTACGAAGAGTAGAGAGAAAACGTGAGACCTTCTGGAGAAAACGAGAGAGCGAGTTGAAGAAGTCAGGGGCAAACTTGACTTTTTGGGTTTGGGATTATCCCAAACGCTGGTGTGGTGCAGCTGATTGGTCTCTTTTTTATTAGGAAAAAAAAGACATAAGTTCATTATAACCGTTTACAAATTGACGTGCTACACACAAATGAGGCAAAGATACATATCACAATAATAAGATCTGGTAATAATTATGGCTTAAAGATGTTAAGATATCCTGCATCTGATAACTTAACAAAAGAGTAGAAAAATACATACAATACCATTATTTACCAAAAAAAAGATACGATATCAGAAGAATAAGATTTGAATAGCTTAAAAACAAGTGGACAATGACTCATGGGATGTTTTGTGGACGCCCGTGAGGACTACTTTAGTTGTCACCGAATCGTCTAAGCTCCTCCTAAAAATGGTCTATTTAAGCTTAGCCTACACTCTTGCCTATTTCCTCAAACGTGAACAGTCCCAAATAATTAGGAAAAATTGTGATGATGGGTGGAGTTTTTGCGAGTTCCATGGATGATTAACTATGAGAGCGCAAAAGAGGGAGATCGCCCAAAGCAAAAGAAGACAACAAAAGAGAAGAGTTATTAGAGGAAGAGGACTCTGAGCGTGGGTTGAAGAGCCTACTTCCTCGACCACCGCCAGGACTCAAGTCCAACACCATCAGAATCACCTTGCTGCATTCCTTGATCTTTCACTCAAAGATTGAATCATCGTCGTCCAAATCGAAGTACGCACAAAGAAAAGGACCCAAAAAAAACAAAACAAGACCCAGAAAAGATTACAACGAGCAAAAAAAGACTGATTCTTTTCCTAGTTGCAAGAGTCTCTGCAAAATGAAGGTCATGAGCTTGTTGCAAGCAATCAAGAACCATAAACCCAACACTCCAAAAATCAAAGACTGTTAACCAGTAAAACCTTGATCAAGATGGTGTCAGTTCACCAGACTCACCAATGGCACTGGCCATGTCTGACGACGTCTATAAAATGGTGGCGATAGGCCTAGTGTGGGGCACCACCAACGCCCTAATCCGCCATGGCACACTCCTCTGGGATCATCAGTTGGTAAAATCATCACAGCCATCAAACTCGCAAAAACTCCACCCATCATCACAATGTTTCCTAACTATTTGAGATTGTTCACGTTTAAGAAAATAGGCAAGAGTGTAGGCTAAGCTTAAATAGACCATTTTTGGAAGGAGCTTAGACGATTCGGTGACAACTAAAGTAGTCCTTAAGGGCGTCCACAAAACATCCCAGCAGTCATTGTCCACCTGTTTTTAAGCCATTCAAATCTTATTCTTCTGATGTCGTATCTTTTTTTGGGTAAATAATGATATTGTATGTATTTTTCTACTCTTTTATTAAGATATCAGATGCAGGATATCTTAACATCATTAAGTCATAATTATTACCAGATCTTGTTCTCGTGATATGTATCTTTACCTCATTTGTGTATAACACGTCAATTTGTAGATAGCTACAATGAACTTATGTCCTTTTTTTCCCTAATCAAAGAGAGACTAATCAGCTGCACCACACCAACGTTTGGGATAATCTCAAACCCAAAAAGTCAAGTTTGTCCCAGACTTCTTCAACTCGTCTCTCTCGTTCTCCAAAACTTATCAAAGGCATATTAAAAGTTTAACTTATTTCGTCAGCTGTCTAGAGAGCAATGCAGGTTTGTTCTGTTGGGTCAACATGAAACATCTGTTGAAGTCCAACACATTCGAAGCAGAGAACGAGCTCTGGGTGAGAATTGTCTACGATGTTAAATGTCTCTCCTGGTTCTTCCTTCCATTGCACCGAACTAGGTTGGTTTCGAGTATGCTTCGCTAACATGACCGAGACAACACTAAACTTAGCTATGGATCAATTGAAAACATTTGTGGATTCAACCACCAACACCAATTATTGAGTTTTATGGCTATCGTTTGATGCTCTTCACAACCGCGAGCCTGATGAGGGATAGACAATAGTCTAGTGTGATGTGTGTGTTGAAGAATAATTCGTGGTTGCTAGTTCGGAGGAATTTTCTGTTTCTAAATAATCTGCACTATCTATTAGAGAAGAGCAGTGCATCAAAATTTCGTTATTTTCTCATTGTCTTTTTTATTGCCCCCATCACACTAATATAAATAAATAGTCAAGGGTGGAGGCTAAGCTTAAATAGATCATCTTCTTTTCTCTAATTATTGGCTCTCCTTTCAAGAAAAGTGTATCTCTCTTATTTAAGTACAAATTCCTTCACTGTTTAAGTCATTCAAATCTTATTCTTCTCATATCATATCTTCTTTTTTTGGTAAATAAAGATATGCAAGATGTTTTAACATCTTTAAACCCTTATTATTATCAAATTTCAGTCTCGTGATAGTATTTTTGCATTTGTAGACGGCTACAATGATATCTTATAGTACCAAACCTATGTCCCTTTTTTTGTTTCCCTAATCAAAGAGAGAAGAAAACAAATTATTTAGGTTTGGTGTTTTAGATTTATCCTCCGATCATGTAGACCAACAAAATGAAGAGCTGCTCCAACCAAACATAAACCAGAAACCAGTGTGACCAAAAGACTCGAGTTGTACCTCATATGCATTGCTAATTTCCTTAAATTTCTGCTCTGCCCAGGCTCTCTGTAGTACAAAAGCAAATAGTACAGTTCGAATCACACGAAGGCAAGAACAGATCAAGAACAACGCTACTTATAATTAATTATTAATCCATATTCAACTCTGGAATGTCAGAAACAGAAAAAAGATTAACGTATGATGAAGAGACAATGTCATTGTAAAAATTAGATCCCAGTATGGCCCAAGTCCATGATCTCAATTAGTTCAAAATTTCATCTTTTGCACACATTATTACATTTCAGCTTGAACTCCAAAGGATAGAGAAGGTTTGGTGTTTTAGATTTACAGTAAGAATATAATAAAGGCGTGTATATCAAAAAAGAGTCCTGTTTTACATTTGTAGTATCAATTCCCTTATTGCTCCAAATTATTAAACAAGTCCAATTTAAATAAAATTAGATTTAAATTTCACAATACAACAATACAATCAAATGGCATGTGCTCATCTCCACACTTGTTGAACAAATTTAACTTATTCATCAGTCTTGAACAACCCGAAGGGACTGAAAAATTAAGGGCCATTTATCCTAATGGAAAACATGGAGAGCTTTTTAAATACTTGGGCAAATAATAAACATGCATAATACAGCAAATGTAAGTTGATGCCAAAGGAAAACAAGACAAGGATGAAATAGAGTCATGCTTCAATATTGGAGAAGCTTACTTATTGACATCAGGATGATTTCATGTGCTTGTACAGCTCCTTGGGTTTCTCAGCATTCAGAGCATGTCCTGCATTCTTTACGATCACTAGTTG